>JAOWBU010000766.1:0-25000 GCA_026212405.1 Petrea volubilis
CTGAGTACTGTTATGATTGTGAGAAATGTGCGTGGACGTGTAAAAAGCAACAGCTTTTTCACATAGCTCAATTTTGGCTGGACATTTCTTCTTTCACACCTTAATATCAATATCGCCACGGGTGATGGAGAGCTAGCTCAGTGTGAGGAGAAATGGTGTTAAATCATGGCTGATGATATTTGTGATAAAAACCTACAAAATGGTGCTATCCTGCTGGATTTTATTTTTGAAAGGAAAAGATGTAAAATTAAGTTTTAATATTTTAATAACTTATAGTTTAGTATTTTACACTCGGAGGCTCCAATCTATACACGATAATTTGAGCGCGGAAGGACTTTAGTAGTGAATGAAACGTGCACAACACCCCCCCCCCCCCCCATCCCCAAAAAAAAAGTAAAATAGTTTTACTAAATCTGTGGAAACAACACAGTTGTAAAGTGCATGTGCAATGACTCTACTCTTTGATCCAACTAATATCACAATGCACTTCTTCTTTTTCTTGTCTTTTCCATGAATTATTTTGTGAAAATTTCCTGGCCAATGTCTTCAGGTTAGGAGCAATTAATTAGCCAAGAAAATCGAAGGGTGGACATGGAGTCTCTGACTGAATGGGGTACGTAAACTCATATGCAAATGTGCCTGTGAAAATATATTATTGTAATTTTTTCAAAACTCATTATTAAATATGCAGTCAACAGTTCACCAATTTGCTGGTGTTGAGAATCCTCAGATTACAGCAATAAAATTTATTGTGCATAACGCTCGGGATATTATGTGTTGAGAACTTAAATTTACCTCATATACAGACAACAAAGACAGGTCTCAAAGTGACAAAAAGTAATAATGGGTATGTGTCATTGCCAGCTTTACCTGATTTACTAAACCTTTGCCAGCTTACCGTCTGTACAGCCACGAACACACCATGCATATCCTACTTACCAAATACTCGTGCCTTTAATTATCTCGCTTGTCCCTTTTCCTTTGGGGATAGGCTTCGGTTACATGACTCAGAGTTATTTAAGAGGAGCAAACCAAGAATGGGAGAAACGAAAGGAGACAGGTCTGTATATTCTTTGTTGGAAAACAACTGGAAGGGCGAACCAATGGAGAAGAATGATGACGGATATTCTCATGTCGCGCTCCCGTATGATTTGATTGAGATTTTGGAGAATATCACTTATTGGGATGACTGGATTTGTCCTTGGACATTTGACGAGGAGAAGATGTGGTGGGTTGGTGTCCTTGGCCAATTCGTGCCATCGACTTCCTGAAGATGATGTTGCATATGCATCTAGTGCTTGGAAAGATGATATATAAACTTGGGATGAATCAAAGAGCTCCCTGAAATCCATGAGAATAATAGATTAAAATTTAAAAAAAAAAAATTATGTATCTCTGTGAATGATATCAAATATTTCTCAATAAAATAAATAAGTTGTAACCGTAGATCTTTTTTTCTCATTTTTCACATTTTTTAATTGTCATCGTTTTCCTCTTTTGTTTTTTTGTGATTTTTGTTATATAGTCTCCCGGGGGTGGTTATATATTCTTAAGAACTTAGATGTCATTTATGCTGTTCAATCACTCAATTACATGTCTAATGCTTATTCTTTGGCTAAATTTGGCATCTTTGGAGATGCCATTTTAGAATGTTTGTTGGAAAATGATATAGTATTATCATGCTAGAGTCTTCCCTTTTAGGCTTTTTTCTGTTTGTCTGATTCTATTGAATTCTGTCAATAAATGTATAGTGATTGAAAATCAGAAAATGATATCATACCTAATGTCGGTGTGTTTGATCATGTTATTAGCTTTAATACGTTTGAAAATTATAAAATACATTGCTTTCCTCTTAGAAAGTGTCATTCGCTCTTAGAAACTGTAAGTTTTAGGAGTGGGAAACGGTTTTTAGTTACCAAAAACAGGCCTTGTTATCTAGATTTTGACTGAACAATGATGTGTGTTAAGCTTCATGTTACAATGTTAATATACAATCTACTGAAATATCATACGAAACAGTGATTATAATGCTATATTGTTCATTTCTAAAATTTAACTTGGTTTTCAGGGTGTCAAAGGTGGTTGAGGATGGGATTTACCATACACCTCTGGCTTCAACACGCTTGTAAGTTATTGCACGTATAACTCACTTCCTTCTAATATTTGATTTCAAGACCCTCCATTGTGTTGCATTTTCCTTGTTTCTTATATCCTTAAGTTCTACTTTATAGCTCATTCTAAATGTTAGATATTGTTGACCCGGAGAAACCTTTCTAACCATTATGATAATTTTGGAGATGTTTTTTGGTGAAACATGTTTCTGCTGTATACACAGTAAATGTTACGGAAATAAGGTTGTGAAGAGTGGGACAACATTGAGACTATGACAACGTGACCTTTCCCATCCAGACTTTGCAGGGTATAGTTGATCATAATGGGCTAATTTATTTTTGGTACTGCAATATCAGTGATTAGACTGCAAATTGATCATGACTTTAGTCGACAGTCGTGTATCACTAATATGATCAGAAATAACAAATGCTCCTTTCTATATACAATACTTGTGTATTTGAGTTGATGCATTTTCCAGATGTGCTTGCTAAATATTACCTTTTACCGATAGGCTTCATCATGACTGCATGTTATATTGATCATCTTATTAAGCACGAGAAGTCATCCCGACTTTGAAAGAAAATTTGCAGTAGTTGCAAGATTATTTGGATTTGGAATTGCATTTGGCCACTTTGCATAGAACCGATATTGCTAAATACTAGCTCTCTCATATAGGTGTATAAATTTGTCGCCTATTGCTGTAACTAGAGTATTCTGATTAACTTATTGAGGTAGGATTCTGTCGTTTCGTTCATTTCGTTTCTGAAAGTTCTATGCTGATAAACTTGATTAATATCCATCTTATCTGCCCTTATTATTTCTGCAGAGCAAGACTGAGGAGTTTCCTCAAATCTTCCGAGGATTAACTGGTTCGCAATTGAGATGATTGTCTTTTCACCACAGCTGCATCTCTTTTCTGAAGGCAGTTGAGTCTTCCCGTTTTTCATTCCATTCTCAGGTCCCTGAACTTATGAAGTCTCATTTCTGCAGTGGACCAATTCGTTAACATCCCACCTGGCCTTTATTGCAGCCCGAGCTACTGAATCAGCTGCTTTATTTTTGGTACCAACTATCAAGAAACGACCCTCATTTTTTTTTTCCTCATTCACCGTGGCACGAAATCATACAGAAGCTGGAATAACTCGGAAAGAGAGTGGCACCTAGCCGTTGAGAGGTTCTGAACATTGCCGCAACAATTTGTTCGGAAAATGACAGCCTCATGAAGTAAGTCTACAGATCACTTGAGACTGGATTTAGTACTTGAATAATGTTTCCCTCCATTTGGTTTTACATAAAAATATGAAAGAAATGCTCTCTCTCTCTCTCTCTCTATATATATATATATATATATTCATATATACATATATATATATAGATATTGGAAGAGATATTTGGGAATCTTGCATTTATGTGTTTAGAGAAAAGGTAAGTTAATTTTCATTGACTTCATTTACTTTCCTTAAATATTAGATTGTAATGGAATTTGAATTTTTTTTTTAATCAGCAAATTAGACTGACTGTATCATATATATACCATAATCTTCCATAAAGCAGTGAAAATCTTGGCATTTATAAACAATCTTTTTTGTTGCCATATATGAAATATCTGAAAGTCACTATCTTTATATCGGGAAATTCTAGCCTAGATCTAGCTGAAACCAAACCAATGTTAATCACATGGCGATTGTTTTACACTCGTCCTGTGATTGGTGTATAATTCAGGCAGATTGACCAATCACTTGGCAAGTGTAGTACAATTGCCATATGATTGGTTGAGTTCGGTCAAATCAAGTCCCGCTGATATCGTGAATTTGGAAAAAGAATCACTAAGGAAATATGCTAAAACTAACTTACCATAATATTTCCTTAAGCAGTAAGTTTTGTCACAAAAAAAAAAAATGCCTTAACTTGCACATATTTTCCAAATATACACAGTGCACACACTATCTCCCTTGTAGCATATCACCAGAATCATGGGATTTCTGTAACTGGGAGATTTGTGTAATATATCTCATATATACATATATATGTGTGTGCTGGCTGTGAGAAGAGTTGTTAACTAGAATGGCATTGTCGAAGGAAGAATCGGTTCAGGAGAAGTCGGACACAAACGCGCACATCTCCCTGCCTCAAGAGCTGATCGAGAGGTTGAAGAACGTGAAGAACTGGGAAGAGTGGCCGTGTCCGTGGACGTACGATGAGGAAAGGATGAGCTTGGCATGGTTATGGTCGCACGGCATGGATGACGACAACGATGATGATGACGAGCTTCATCTTCCCCATCTTGCCAATGACAATGTAGAGACCACTGTTTTGCCAAAAGATGATGAATTGGGTTCTTCTGAAAATCAACCAGAGGTACCTCAGAAGAAAGAAGAGTAGTAGTTTTAAGGATATAGTAATTGACAGTCACAATTTTTATTTTTTATTTTTCCTTTTTTTGTGTAATTATCATCACTCGTGTGAATATCTACATGAATTCGAACATTCTGATTCGCTCGTGGTATGATCTTCGACATCTCAGATCTTCCCATTCCGTCATCTGGCTTATATTCTTCATTCAGCGTTCATACTGAATGACTCTATGAATGACTCTATGAATGACATTGTTCCTTTGACAAACTTATTTATTGATCGCCCTGCATCTTTTACTTTTGTATTTCATTTTGTTTCGTTTTTCACTCCAATTATAGGCATTTTTAATTTTTTTTTTAATAAATTTTAGGAAAATTGCAATTACCTCTCTAAATTTATGCCAAATTACGTAAAAACCCTTAGAATGTTTACCCTTATGTTTTGACACCTTTAAAAGTGTTAAAAGTTTTAAGTTGTTTTTCGTTAAATTTCTATATGATTTGTCAAAAATACCCTTCAATCAATCTGAGTCGGGCCGGAGAAAATAATCGAAGAAGGAAAGATGGTGTCCCAATTATTTTTTTTTAATAGATGAAACATAAGTTACTAAGCAAGAATACATGAACAAGAAAACCAAAACAATAGAGATATTTAAAGCAAACTAGTAGATCAATCTTGGTCCAGCTTTGATTTCAGAAGACACATTTAAGATAAGAGCATGTTATCATCACTGTTATCAGCATCTTCTTTGAATGGTGCAATTGAACTTTGGATAAAAATAGATTGCTGAAAAGTAGTTTATGAAGCAATTCCTCAGCTGCAAAACAGGGCAGGCTCTCAAAGTTCATCCTGCAAAAGGAAAACACGAAACGCCGGTTAAAAATCCAATCGAAATCCTATATACCAAATCATGTTTCGCCTCGTATTCCAATGCATGAATACATGCCAGGCATAAAGATCTCAAACCAAGCATATGATTGAAGAAATAATTTTACACACGTGGCGTGAATGTGTATTACAGAACAAGAGATGAAATATCATTCTGAAATAGCAAATCTTATGATCTTATCCGGTTAAAATCTAGACCTTAAATGCACACCTAATCGACTTCAAGTAATTTTCAATATCGCTCCCCCCACCCCAACTCCCAACCCCCTCTGGGGCCACAAATAAAAATTTCTGTGGCTTCGTCCCAATTTGGAATGGTAGAAGTCTAAATTTTCCTCTTCGGCTAGGGTGTTAGGGTGGGTGGGGTTGGGCGGGGGGGGGGGGGGGTGAGTTCCGGTCGGATTTGAAGTTCAAAAACTAGTTAGAAAATGTAAAATAGACCGCTTTTTCTTCTATAAAATTAACTTGCGGGATTTCTATGGTCTTGAGAAAGCCATGCATTCATAAAAACTCAATGATTTTGTTGAACTTTCTGCAAAGCAATTTGCATAATTTTAACAAATGTGCATATGGTAATATAATTTCGAATGCTTTCAAGATGCATAAAACTCGGAAAATTAAAGCGCAAAATACTTACATGATAGTCATCGTCCAAGTAGTCACGACGGTGCTGCAAAATACGAATTCAGTTTTACAACGTTAACATTCCTTGGGAAAGAAAGAGGAGACTCACAAAAGTGCGACAACGATATACACATTATGAACTCCTTAAAATCAACTACAGTAACTATGAGTTACAATACCTTATTATATAGCATATATCATCACACTCTGATATAAGGAAATTTAACTAAGCCAAATAATATAACACAAATATATTATGTAACCTCAACACAGGAAAAATAACCTAACAGTAATGCCACTTTAGATATAAATAAGGGGATGTTTGCAAGAGCGTTTTCTTTTTTGAAATGATTTTAGAACTTTTCAAAAAAAAAAAAAAAATGATCGACTGTAAAAGTCTGGAGATTCTGAAAACCGAATATTTTAAAAGTTGCTAAAAGTTGTTAAAGTTTGATTGGCCAGAACAAGAATGAATAGTTTCCCATTTTTTTTTCGATCAACGGATAGAAGGTCAAAACAATTAAAGGTTTCTTATTCATCTTCATTGCCTATAAAAATCCAAAATTCAATGCCTGATACCCCATAGAAAGTCTGAACTGCATAGGAATGTTCAATAATCAACTTTAGCTTGAATGGTTTGTAGAAGAAAAAAACAGAAGATGTTAAAAGTTCGTTGAATTGAGCAATAAAGGACTAACCCTTCTGTATCTGTCCCGGTCCCGATGCCTTCGGTCGTAACCCCTTTCTCGTCTCCTCTTCTCACCTTCTTCTCTCGCTCGCTGGGCTTCCTGCATATAACGTCAAAAGTACCGTTTAAGTTTCGTTTTTCCATGCGAGATGAATTAAAATCAGCAGTTGGTTAAGCTCAAACCTCTTCCTCCTTTGCCTTTCTAATCTTTTCTGCTTCCTCAAAAGCTTCCTTTTCAGCCTAAAGTTCCAAAATATAACACAAGCGAGTTAAGAAGAATTTAGAATGTTAGTAACCATATCGAACGATTACTTCATTTAAAAGCTTAAATTATTACAAAGGAGAGGTATTAATATCTTCAACACGCCCAGGCACATGAATGCAATTTCTGTGTGTGTGTGAAGCCTAGTACATCAGATTTAAATGCAGGACCTTCTACAAGGTTTGGCTCTAATATTTAATAACCATATAATCTTTTAGTGAGGAATCACACGCAGTATTTAATATCTCTATCAGATTGTAATGCGTTTTCAAGAAAGAGTAGAGGCACACCTCCCTATTGGCAAATACTTCCTCCACCACTTTCTTTGCATAGTCGGGATCATCACAAATCAGAATGTTGTCGAAAACTGCACCTGCTTTCACCTGTGATCATAGCAAAATGAAGATCCAGTCAAGCTAAAAACCACAAATGTTGTTGTTGAATCACCGCCTCCTCTAAAAAGTTGAACTGTTAGAGAGCAATGATGTTAAATATTTGATATCTCTAACACGCACACAACACCATGAGTGCAGGCAAATTTTTTTTTTCTGTTTTTTTTTGTTTATTTAATTATTTTTCGTGCCAGGTCTTGCTACCTCTTGTTTAGTTTAACACTATATTGAATGACCATTTCATCAAAAAGTTGGCAATGCCGGAAAATGAATAACTCTCACCTGCCAGACTTCGATGCCAACATACTTGATGGGCTTGAGAACATAAAGATCAGGATCATCTTCAAACTCTGAACAAGTCGAAAGCAAAGTCGAAACAGAAATCAGAAATTGAAAGCCAATATTCACAGACAATTTGCTCGAAGGTACAAAAATTGAAGTCATGTTGATCAATGCATAAGAACAAAAAAGACGGGTGCTTTACCAGGATTGTCAATCCAAGGAATCTTCCACTTTCCTTTATAATTAGGATTCTTGATCCTCTGCTTAGTAAAAAAGAGACAATCATCAATGTGATTTTAACAATGAAATAAAACTAAAGTCTCGTTCAGTAGTTTTCGAAACATTTTGGCATACCTTAGGCCTCCATGGTCCCCTGTATGCTGGATTCGGAATTTTGGGTGGTTTCCATATTCCATCCTCTTCTTCATCCCAATCATGAGGCTGCTTGGCATAAAACAAATAACTAAATGTAATTTTTTAATCATGCTTTTATACGAACCCGGTTTTGGGGCCACGTCTGCGCCAAACGGTTCACATTATGCCACATAAAATTTTGAAGAAGATGGATTGATATTTATGAAAAATTTGCACAAACATTGATGGTTTGTGAGGAAATTTAAGTCTTGCTACTAGCGGATCAACTAACCTGCTTGGCCTTTGGATCAGGTGTTTCTCGCGGAATCGAATCATATCCCTGCAATGTGAAGCATATTAAGAGAGACAGAGAGAGAGAGAGAGAGAGAGGAATATCATAATAAACTTTTGAAAACACAGTATAGCAGCAAAGTGCAATACCTCAGGTTTGACATCATTTGGATCATCTATATATTCTCTCTCTTCCCAGTCTGCAGGCTGTCATCATGGTTTAGATAAGAAACATGTGAGCGCAAAAGAAATATATCAAAGCCAAATTTATATTTTTACTGAAATAAAATGTTTAATTTTGATACACACACACATATATAACGAAATAGTTTTTCTAAATATTTGAAAAAGGAGGGGGCTGGGGGGCTATCGAGCCCCCCTTGTGGCTCAAGTCCCTGGCTGGGGACAACTTTCAAACTAAGGATACGACAAACCAAATTAAAACCAAGAACTATGTAATTAACTAGATTTAGCAAGAGTTCAAGGATTTTTAGCTGAAAATGACCTTTTTTGCATGGACATCTTTGATCTTACGGGGCGGTAAAATATCCCAGTCCGTATACATGCTTCCTGAATCTCTTTCCCGACCATCAATCAGGACACTGTACGATGCATCGGGACGAAGAATGAATGTGTAAAAGTGAGTTAACTTATCAGTTTCGCATTGCAAATCCTTCTTGATGGGATAATTTTGACCCTGATACGAGAGTATGACATGAAGTTTCTTCGTCTGTGTGCCGCATATGTCGGGTCCGAACATCATACTGACAAAAAATAAAAAGTTTCAAAGAGTCAGTAATTGAGAAACGGAGCGTGGAGGGAAAGAATAATTGAGAAACTAATACTTTATCTGGTTTCATTTTGTTGAAAAGTTCAAATCATTTCAAATCATCATATCAATCAAATATATATATCTATATCTACCAATCAATTCTGTAATATAAATATATACTTTTGAATTTTGTCATACCATTATAATAATAACACATAGTGATATGGAAACTTGGCGTGACACACCAACCATGCAAAACTTACATGAAAAAGACATCTACAATAAATTTGTCTCCAAAAATAAACTGGAACATACTTTTATTCTCTACACATTCACCCAACCCCTATCAAGACATACTTTTCCAGAAATACTTCTGCCAAAACACACCAAAAACAATATCAGACACTCTCTCATTGTGTAGCTCAATAGAAATTACCGCAAAATAACAGAAAGAGTAAATGAAAATTTAAAAATATAACAATCGATTAATAGTTAAAAACAAGAAGCAAGAACGCAACTTTTACCCACTGTAAGCTGAAGTTTTCATTAGCTGCTATTTTTAAATTTTTAATGCAGAGTAGCAATATAGAACCGAACAATGATATTTTCACATAGAAGTCTTAACACGAAAATCAGTTAATATGATAAAACAAACAACCTAGGAGAGCCAAAAAGATGTATGCACGTGCGTATATCAGGAGGAAGTCAGTTATAATGCAACCTAAAACACTAGTATACCTGTAAGGAGTGTCGCCGCCGAATTTCTTTTGATTAACATAACCGGACATTAGCTTTATGTAGCCACCACCACATTCTATGTCCTGCTCCAATCTAATGGAATACTGAACAACCAATGTTCTATTCTTGTTACAGAATTCTGGTATCTTGGCAGATACTGCAAAATGTCGAGCATCGGTCGTTGTTTGAATACCTGGAATGAATTAGAAAGAATCTGAAATAAGCTACTGAAAGCATTTTACATCATACTTTACATTATCAAACCACCGACTCATTCAATATGACATTAAAAAGAATATAAATATAAAAAGAAATACTTAAAAATGACAAAAAAACAAAAAAAAAATCAAACCTTTGTCATCAGGGTCACCACTCCACTTCCCTGCCGTGTGCTTAAAAGTTCCTGCTTTCCCTTCACTCCTCTTCCAGTCAGACTTTACCCACCTTCTCTGCCATCCATCTTTTTTTCACACAGTAAAGGAGGAAACCCAAACATTAGTACATACCAACATTCAAACACCCCCCTCCCCAAAACACACACACAAAAGAGGAGGGGTTTGTAGAGTCAATTGACCCTCTCAAATCTACATGTTAAAATTCAAAATCTAATCCCCAAGATTATCAAAATGCGACTTCTATTTTATAAAAATTCAATCTTTCTGGCTTTCCCCAAAGTAAAAAAAAAAAAGCAAAAGACAGACATACAAAGGAAAGGAAAAAAACTTTGAATTAAGTGACTTCCTGAACATAATTTTTCCCAAAAAACTTGTTAAGTTTAACAAATCAGACTGTAAATTCTAGTCTTGAAAGCCCACAATCCACTAACATCAAGCAAGTAATCAAATCATTTCAACTTACTTAGCTTCAAAACCATAGGCTCTAAAGTCACGAGATCAGCTTTTTCTTTCTACTAGTATACTATAATCACTACAAAGAACTTAGCAATCTCAACAAACTAACTCAAGCCCATTTCCAGCTGAAAAAAAAAATCATCAGAGATTCATGGGCACCCCCAAAAACACTTCATAATCTTAACTAAACATCACTACTTACCTATACTTCAACTATCATAAAAAAAAAAAAACACACACACACACACACACAAAAACAAGAAAATATATATATATATATATATATATATATATATCCACTAAGAACAAGTAAATAATCAAATCATTTCAACTCACTCAGCTTCAAAACTACAGAATCAAAGTCACAAGATCAGCTTTTTCTTTCCACTAATATACTATAATCACTACCAAGAACTCAGCAATCTCTCAATAAACAAACTCAAGCCCATCTCCAGCTAAGAAAAAGATTCAATATACTTCATCAAAGACTCATGGGCTTCCCCAAAAACACTTCACAGTCTTCACTAAACATCACTACTAACCAATACTTCAACTATCACACACACACACAAACAAGTGAACTTACCCTCAAAGCGATCCTCAAAGATGATTTCAGCAAACGATGAGCAGAGGAGAGAGAATAATACTACTAAAAATGGTGTTACCATAAGCGGTTTGTGCTTGGATTTTGCTGCCATTCTTAGAACTGAGTCTCTTTGGTTCTGTTTCTGAATCGGGTTAATTATAGAAATCTTGCTTGCATTTTGTCCCCCAATTTTGCGGTGTATTACGGTCTTGCCCTACTTTTAATTTGTGTATTGACTTTTAAAGTCTCGATTGGGGGGGCTCCATTGGCACGTTAGCTCCTCCAATGGGATTCCTTCTAGTACACTCACTCTTTCCCCATTTTTTACTTTTGATTCCACTTTGGTGGTGATTTTTTTTTAGTAGTATTTTTACAATTTCACTTTTTTTTTTTCTAAGTTAACATAATATTATAAATAATTACGCGGATAAAGCATCGCACAAAAAAATATAGGCAAACAGACTAATTAATAGGGATCTGACACAAAATTCGACTACCTAGTTATTAACAATCATGCAATAATCGTCAATAAAGGTTATAAAGCGTCGTACAAAAACATAGGGCAAACATGGCGATTAATAAGATCCGATACATAACCTGACTGTCTAATGAGACATACTCAAATGTAATTCAGATATTGCATTGGAATTTAGATGAATTTTCAATAATTGTTTGATGATAAAATGAAAAATGAACAAACTTAAGTTCAATATATTTTCAATATAAATCATTGTATCAGAGCACTACAATTAAAATGAAAAGGATTTTTCAATCAAATTTATTTTATTCTAGATATCGATGTAATAACTCATATGTTTTCGCATGGAACTTTAAACAAAATTTAGTTAGTTAAATTCAATTAAAATCTTTTTATTTTTTTGAAGTGTACAATATATTTCAAAAAGCTATAGCTATATTAATGACCCAAATCAAATACAGTTATTATATATCATAATTAATTTAGAATACAACAAATATCAATTAATACAAAGAAACAGATCATTATACAATAGAAGAACAAACTACATGTGATAACCAAACCTATAACCTTTTTTTCATCACGAAACCTCCTCCTTGCCATCAAGCCAAGAAATCATCGACAATTAAAATCTATTTGTTCTGAATATAATGTTTGCGGTACAATAACACCTTGATTAATTATTGTTTAAATTTATTATTTGTATTGTCAAAACTATGATTTGTTCAAACAAATTCAATTCAGATAACTATACAATAAATTTTCTCATTTTGTTTTCTTTTACAAATTCCACATTCCTTTTGGAAACTTTCAATTTTAATAATGTTTTTTTCTTGAATTTTTCTTGACCAACTTATACTAAAACAATTTTTCATGGAAAAAAAGAAAATAATACATAATATATGTATTGTATTATTGTTTTAGATACCCTAACCCCACGGATGGGCTGAAATGGGTTTCTTGTAATATTTGGAAAATATAGGGGCATTGACTGGACAAAATGTGGAAAGACTTGGGCCTGCAGTTGACTCTGAAAGTGACCCTGATTAGTCCAAAAGTCTTGTTACGTAGACTATAATTTATTTTAAGTAAACTCCCATTTTTTTTTTCTTTTTGGCCAATACAATATAAATTACGTTTAAAAGTTGGGTGATCATATTTAAAAGAATAAACAAAAAAACAAAAACTATTTTAGTTTATATGATTTTGCCTTCATTAGGATAAAGAATCTATGTTTATAGGGAAAGCCAAATTCATTGGCGAGCGAAAATATATACCAAACATGTTTGACCCGTGATTTCAGTTATAAAATATTAAATTTAAATTGTATGTGGGGATTCACAATTAAGGCCGGTTGTAAACTTATTTGATTTGGTATTTTCACAAATTTTAATTGAAATTTCCTAACATGTCGCTGGGGGGAGTTTGTTACAAGACATTTTTGAAGATTTAAAATTCATACCGTGTTTCGAGCCGCAATCACGATAAATTAAGCAATCTTATGCGTACAGGTGAGAGTGTCGAAATATAAAAGAAGCTTTCAAAACGCCAATTTTTATTGTTTTTAGTGGAAAAGACACCACTAATCACCTTCAAGAAGCTCATAAGAAACAACCTCTATTAGTTATTGCTCTTTGTTGGTAAATGGGGAAGACTTGACCCAAATTGGGTTTAGTGTTACCAAACAAATCACGAGGACCAAAACGCGTCACTATAAAATGACTCCTGATCAACTAATCACTGAAAAATAATCACTACAGAGTAACTATAAATGCACTTATTTCATCAAAAAGTTATTTTATACACCCGATTTTAACTCTGCATACACTTCGCTACATCATTAATTCATTTGAGAAAAAGCTTAATACACAAAATATAGAACAATCAGAACTATTGGGGTGCATAAACGGGCTGAAACACCAGATTCATCCAACAATTTTCCCTTTCACACATCAAGATTTATTTCGATGTGATGAATTTCTGTGTTTTGATAAGAAGAAACAGAAAATGCTAACACACTTCTATGCACCTGGTGTGGATCTCACACATGCACCAAACGATTCAAATTACGCCACATCATTAATCCACTTACAAAAAGGTCAACGTAAAGAATACAATACAATCTCAACCATTTGATCCCACATGTGGAGCCCATACACCGGGTTCATATAAGAATTTTCCTAAACTATGAGAAAGCAAGATAGATCTCGATAGGATCCTCTATTCCAAAATGATGCTTGATTTTCTATTCCATAATTCACATTCATGACATGTTTATAAAATTACTTCCATAACTATACACTTGGTCTGAGATCTTTACATTTAGCATATATTCATAGATCGAAATAAAAGATGAAATATGGTTTGGAATAAAGTATCTCCTGTGAGATAGATCCTGTCTTAAATGAATGTGTTTTAAACTATTATGATCAAACTTCATTTACAAGAACCAGCAGAAAAGAATTTCATATTTCAGCTTCATATTCAGACATCACAACATTATTCCCTGCGTAGCTACCTGGAAAAAGACCTGAAAAAGAAGGAAGCATCAATGTCCGACTATTTTGCTTGTGGGTGAGACGCGATGAAGTTGACAGCAAGATTGATCGAGTTGATTTTGTCTGCTTCATTGTCAGGGATCTCAAAACTGAACTCTTCTTCAAGAGCCATCACGATTTCCACAGAGTCTAAACTATCCAGTCCAAGATCGTTCTGGAAATGAGCGTTCAGTGTCACCTGAAATGTTCAGATACGAGACGAGCTTAGTAGCCGATCCAATACGAACAGAAACAAAAACAACGCCTTCAAAACTATCAAGCGAAATACATGAACCACGCACAAAGAAGAAAAGCACAAGGTAAAAGAGAAAAACATTATAGTTCAGAAATCCCATTGACAAGAGAATTTAAAGATTGAACTATGAAGTTTTTCTTGAAGATAAATTGCAGCCCACAACGTTGTTTAAACTGAATTCAGTGTCTTCTTTCTCCATTGCACTACTTTGACATGGTAGTGCTTCTGTAGTCACCGTATGGTTAGAAAATATATCGGTTGTTTCATAAAGATCAAGCCGGGCCATTTCGGCTTACTTCTACTCGGCTTCCATGCGTATGCGTTATTCTGCTGATTGATAGGACAAAGCCCGAGTTCGGTGAAAATTAGCGCATAGCCGATTCTAAGTTAGCTTTAGGAATAAACATCTCCAGAACGTAGAGTCGTGGTTATCAAATCTTTTAGTCTACTCAAATAGTCTTGCAACAGAAAAGAACACCTCCAAACATATCCATTTAATGGAAGAGAAATCAATCCCTGTCCGAACAAATGCCTTTAGAAAATATCCTACAGAATATTTCACAAAGTCGTCGTATAAATGCAAAATTTTACATGCCAACGAGGCAAATAAGCCAAAAAATTTGCACCAAATGCACGAAATATATCTCTGACAACCTAAAGTCAGAGTAAGTTGATTTTGGCAATAATTGCTACATCATTAAAGCAAGCATTTCAATATGTACATCAGCACATATTCAAGCACTAGAGTAGGTATTGGCAAATTAATGAGGATGAGGAAAAGAAAATAGAGCAGTCATGTAAGAACTCATAATAACAGGGAAAATTTCTTGTTCAATCCAGTCTTGGACCTCACCCACGCATCAAACGGTTCAATTTGTGCCATCTATGTAGTTTATTTGGACAAAAAATCTTTATGTTTAATTTATTTGGAAAAAAAATATTTACATACAAAATGTGGCACAACTTGGACCATTTGGCACAACAATGGTGCCCAACACGAGGTTCACACAAGAATTTTCTCGATAACCTCCCCAATGGGATACATTCAACATGAACATTAGAAATTATCAGAGATTATTCACAGCAAAAGACCATATCCAAGAACCGTGCTGAGGAACTTCTTTTTATCTCCATGAACTAGGAAAAAACTCCAAAATGCTTTTCAATACCAACGACCCTACTATAAGCTGAAGAGACACCAGATGCTATAATAGAATCTTGGATAAGAGATCAAGAATCGGCTTGTAGAAAAAGACTATAAAAAACACCATGTTGGAAAAATTATAAAGCTAAAAAGTCCGATTAAAATGCTATCATCTCCTCCAAACATAAAATTTGAAGGAAAGATTGATAATATATTCATATGCAATGGCCCATTACAAGGGGCCTGCAGCCTGCAGGCAAATACACAAACCAGCACCGTACATAATCATCGCCAAATCTCGGGCTGAAAGATAAATCAAACCATTCCATACTCGACTCGAGATCGATCATATAAAGTTTGTTTGAGCATGGTTCGCTAAGCATAACAAACCAAGCTCGAACACATTCCTTTCGTTTGATAAAATTTGAAACTCCGATCGAACTAGGCTCGATTAATTAAAATATTGTAATACTTGTGTAAAACTATCAAATTACTCGAACTGGACAACTTGAGTTTGGCTCAATTAATACTCGGTTGAGCTTGAACCATTTAATAATCAAACCACATTCAACATAAATTTCAAGCTTGATAAAAAATTCAAATCAAAAAGCACCGTTCAGCGGGCTCCATTCGTTTACATCCACAACCAAATCTAATAACAACTACTGAAAAAGAAATTTCAATATTTCCCACCAAATTTCCAATCTTTTATACAATTCTACAATATCCCTCCAAAGCATAATCACACAAAACAATCGGAAAATGCCAAAAACGAACACTTTCGAATCGCCCAAAATCAACCCACAAAATTCCAAAACAAACATGAGAAAAAAATGATAGGATTACCTTGGAGGGATCGACTTTCTGGAAGTTCTTGACAACGGATAGGACGCGATCGGCGACCCCGGACTTGTCGAGGAAAGAGCCCCGCGCTTCGTCGGAGAAGTAGCGTCTGATCAGCTGCTACAGGGCTCCGCCGCGGCCACCGCCGGCGGCGGCGGCTGCTATGGCGTTCACGTTCACTCTGAGGTACTTGAGCAGAGCATTTCTCGCCGCCATTGCTTTACCCTTGTGGGTGGAATTGAAGAAAGCTATTACTTTTTCATACTCAATTTGTGAACGAATTTTTTTGCAACTTCTAATGCAGATATTTCTACACTGAGGAAATAAGCGAGTGTCTCATTTGGGGAATTAGGGCTCAGAGTGATTGTAAAACTTTAGATGAAGGTAGTGCAATGATGCAAAGCTCAACTTATACACACACACACACTAGCATTAGCCTTGCACGTAGGCACGGAATAGATATTTTTATATTATTTTTATAAAAATAAATTAACTTTTCTATAAAAAAATCATGTAGATCTAGCTATGACTTAGGTTCATTTATTTTAATAGTATTCAAATGTGATCAAATGTAGATATTCATAAATATTTGGTGATTACAATAATACAATCTAAGATGCCATGCAATTACTCTAAGAGTCAGTATGCATTCACGTTTCCTTTAAAAGAAAAACACTTATTTAAAATATATATATATATATATATATATATTTGAATAAGCTTTTTTTTTTAAGAAAAAAGCAATAAAAAAATAAACAAGTCGTGGCTTTTTTTAAGAAGGTATCCACAATATTTTTAAATAAAAATATTTTTAATTATTTAATTTAAATACAAAACTGTTTTACTTGAAAAAATAGCTCAACTAAAAAAAAGTACAATTCAAAAAATATATTTTTTAAAATCTTTCCAAACTACCCCTGAAAATTGTAATTAAGATAATGGTACTCGACATGAAACAACAATAATTGTAACACCCTAAATATTCTAGTTTTCAATAAATAAATAAAAAAGATGTCAAATGATTGATTAGATAATATCAACTATCAATTGGTTTATCAGGATGAAATACTATATCTTTTAAATAATATTTAGAATTCAAATACTGGAGTTATAAATTAAACAATTGAGTTGAAAGGGTCATCTTCTAAATGAGTCTCTACAATACACAATTTAAATTAGTCAATCAGTTAATTGAAATCAAATAAGATTAAAAAAAATGTAATAGTAGAATAACTTAAGTGTTAGAATCAGTAAAAGTAAATTTCAATCCAAATAAACTATTCACGATCCAATCAAATATATATATAAAAAAAAATTGCTCGAAAACAATAAATATGAGGAAGTCAATATATAAATATATATATATATATATACCCGTAACCCGTATATATATATATATAAGATTCAAGGACTTAATTAATAGTTTAAAGAAAAATCAGAGATGAATTTGAAATCGTGGTAAAAACTCGAGGGCGTGAATAAAATTTGCTCCAAATTTGTTTGGTATTCTCCCTATCTCTCTCTCTCTTCCCGGCCGCGTTTCTTCAGTTTCTCTCTCTTCTCCTCTCCGCCTCCGCCGTCAGCCGCCCCCATCCCTCCCTTTATCTTCTCCGCCGCGTTTCTTCAGTTTCTCTCTATTCTCCACCGCCGTGTCGAAGTACGCTCCTCGGCCGTCAGCCCCCCCTTTCCCGTCTCTCTACCACCACAGCCGCTGCCGCCTCTTTCGTCGTCTCTGTCCCTTCCAAACGGCGGCGCTCCTGCTTTTATCTCCACGAAAGCTCGAGTTTGTAACTTGCTTGGATTTGGTCTCGAATCTGTATAACAGGTGAATTGTGTGCTCGGATGGACAGTCACATCCACTGGAGTCTTTGATTGAGCGGCAGGTTTGGATATTCATTGCAATTTGAGGAACTATCTGTTGTTTGCTTGAATGTGCTACAAAATTTCTGTCTTTGGGGCTTGCATTATCGTCTTGATATATATTCTTATACATTTTTACCTTGCAATTGCTATTTCCACCATGTTCTTTTGTAAATAATTCAGTTACAAGTTCTATTGCTTTTCTCTCTATCAACTTCTTAAGACAATTCATGATTAGGGATAATAAGACAATGTATATAATCTGTAGTCGACTGTATATGTTTTTCAGTGTACTTATGGTCTTGCTTATCCCTGAAAAAGTGATTCATAGAATATGCATGACTACCGGCTGAGCCACCAAGTAGTGATACATCACTTTCTGACATTTGGGCTTGGCAAAATGAATGTAGCTATCTTTCTGACATTGGGGCTTGGCAAAATGAATGTAGCTATCAGTGAAATAATTGCTACCTTTCGATACTGTCTTAGTTTTGTGTATCACCTTTTTTTTTTTTTTTTCATTTCAGCCATATTCAACATAGGGACGCTATCTAGTGTGTGATAATCTTGCTTATTGAGACATTTCAAAGTTTCTTGAGATTATGTGAATAGATAAATCTGTCATCCTTTTTTTTTCCCTGATAAGTGATATATCTGTCATCTTCTTTGTTTAATGGGGCATTTTTTATTGTCTTTGTATCAGTTATACAGAATATATGTTAAGGGCTCGAATATTTCCTATGCATTTGATTAAGTAGAATGGTGGGGAGATTAGAGCAGATATGCCAAGTGTGTGGCAGCAGTGTTGGCTTTACCAGATCAGATGATGGCTACTTCTATTGTGGTTACTGCAACTCCCGAGCAGATGATATTTTTGATACTGGAGTTGATGAAGAGCAGCTTTTCAACCATTATTCTGCCAGTTGCAACCGAGTCCGTCCTGCCAATGCTATTGCCGCTGAACCTATCTCTCAGGTAAAACTTACCACATCTCAATTTTTGGACCATCCTGATATTTCAATGGATGATATGGAAAATGATGAGGGTGATGGAGTGGGGCCTACTGAGCCAGGTGACTTTGGTGTTTCCCAAAAGACATTTAGCTATGACGAGTATCATTCTGAGATTAGGTCAAGGTACTTGGCTGGGCTTCAGGTTATGATCCAATTGCAGTGCCATGCTTTGGTTGAGAAGTTTAATGCGAGGCCTCTAATCCGTGGGCTTGTTGGGCCTCTGTGGTTCAGGTTTTTGTCTTCTACTAGGATTATGGCTGATGATTGGGCCGACCAGGCTGTACATGATTCCGAGGCTCAGACACAAGGTGAAACTCAACACTTATCTGATCAACATACGAACGTCTCTGCTTTTATATGTGTTTGCATTGCTTGAATTCTACGAAACAATTCTGGCCCTCATGTTTTGATATTCCTTATTTGTCACTTGGTTACGCATCAAGGCTGGTAATACCTTGTGATGCATGCTGTTATTCATGCTACAACATTTGTTTCTGCTTGTGGTTAAAAGACAAAATGTATTTTTATGTATTTAAATTGTTTTATACCAGATTCTAAAATGTTATCAATCTAAAAGCATGGAACTGATGACACAAGCAGGGTACTTGTAGCTACTCATGTGTTGGATAGAATAGCTGATATTAGCATGCCACATGAAAGGAATGGAATAACTAGCAAGAGGGACAGCATTGAATAAACCGTCTCATCTAAAACTTTAAACTATTAGAGATGATAGATATTAAATATTTAATTTATCTGATATCCCCCTCACGTACTTCTTTTGTCAAGTCTTGCGCATGAAACTCTTTCATAAACAGATGGTTCTAAGATTTGATTTAGGACTTCTTGATACCATATTGAATGACCACTTCATCTAAAAGTTAAAACTGATAGGAAGTATTTGATTGTGAATATTGTCTTTCCTACTTTAATGTGAAGATTAATGATTATAGATGACTAGGCGACACTTAGTATATTGTACAAACATGTTTGGCTAATGATATTTGTACTTGAATATATACCTACTTTTGTAGTTCTTTCCCATTTGATTGATAACTCTATTGCATACTAACCCATTAAATTACTAATTTAACCTTGATGGACCCACAAGAGAATTTTTTATTGGCAAATTAATTAAATGGTCAATTTAGTATAATTGTCTCACAAACATGCCAAACTCCCATCAATCCCACCACCCCCCTTGAGACTCCAATCTACCATATTACTAAGATGGGCCGAAGGAATATAATGGAAGGCCCGTATGCACGAGTCTCTTTAATCAAACAGGAATGAGCATAGGATTATTTTGTCTAATACTTTGTAATATTGTCAATCAAATGCTTCCATGGAGAATAGTGACATCAAATATTCAATATTTCTTAACCGACTGAATGCCACATTTGTTTTTATATAATTTCTCTCATTGTCTTTAGTGTTTGACATGGACTTGAAATTTATTTATCTTACTTTTTTCACATCTTGTAATCCAGGGGAAACAGAAGAATTTCAATGTAGTGCTAAATATCGTTCGGAACCCGTTAATATACATGGGAAGCGTGTAGTGTATGTATGGTATAGATCTTTGAGAAGCACTATACCAATATCTTCTTCTTTAGCTATCTCTTTCCTTGTTTGTCATGTGGCTAGAGAGGCAATTACGCCATATGATATATTGAAGTGGACCCTTGAGGGAAATCTACCTTATTTCGCTGCTTTTGGTGAAATCGAGAAGCATCTTGGGCTCGACTCCGGGGCGTGTCCAATCCTTGCCAGTCGTATGTTCAGACCTATTGGAGCCATTTCATCACAGAAGTTGGAGTCAATGGCAGCTGATATTGCTCGGAAAATTGGTTTGGAGTTGCCTCCTGTCAACTTTTTTGCTATTGCTTCCCGCTATTGCCAGCAGTTATCTCTTCCGACTAAAGAAATACTCCCCTTGGCGTGCAGTGTGTGTGAATGGTCTATGCCTGCAGAGTTGTATCTGTCAGCTAATGAGTTTAGAATTCCGACCCGTGTATGGGTCATGTCAATACTGATTGTGACAATAAGGTTTCTGTTTGACATAAATGGTTATGGAATGTGGGAATCAAGTTTGTCTGACAGTAAAGAAGCTGAACCTCAGAGCCATTCAGATACAATAGAGGACACTGACAAAGACTTACCTTCTAACAATTCAAAGCGCTTTGGTACTCAGTCAGGTGTTGTGGATTCTGGATTAAGTGTTGTAGAGCTTCTACAGAATCTTGAAGCAAAATATAAGGAGCTTGATGATGCACATGGTAATAGTTTTGTTCTGGTATTTAGTTTCTATTTATAGCACATTCACAAGTAAAGATGTAACATCAACTTCTTGGCCTCCTTTCACAGTATATTCCCAAGACTTGTCATCATACCTCCACTATTGCAAGGACGTAGTATTTTCTGGATTACAACCGTCATATGAGGATCTGGAAGAAGAAAAGTTACTGGAAGAATTCTGGGAGTTTTACTGGAGGAACAAGGTAATTCAGTCAATTTGTTTGAACATTCTACGGACTCCCACCCTCCACACGCACAAAAAGAAAAAAAAATGTAAATAAATAGATAAAAAAGAGACACACTCACACAGAGGGATGGACAAAGACAGCAAGTGCTAAAAGTAATGAACGTGTCTCTCCGTGTGGGAATGCATGCATGATCATAGGTACGCACATATTAGTATCTGATATGTGCAGTTATCTGTATTCTGTATTAATACAGAAAGGGTATGTGCTAATTGTCTGTGGCCTCCTAAATTGTAGAGATTGTGTTCTTGCTGAATTTCTGTGATATCAAGTTCACGATATTACCTTATCAATGTTTGTTCATAAGTTGTTTAGATTGCTAAGATGAGTTAGCGACATCCATGCTCTCCACAACAACCAATCGGGAACATGGTTAGGATTCAAAATTATGGCCATTATCTTGAAGCTTTGCGCTTATTTATGGCTCTAGAAGAACTTTGTGTCTCATAAATCATTTCTCGTGAGGATGTGAACTTAGTTTCTTCATTTACATTGGGTTCTTGTCATCAACTAAGGAATTTTCAAGATTTTGTGCATCTTTTAACCTTCACTTTGTAATCAATATACGTTGGTTCTTATTTTTTTGATTAATTTCAGATCATATTCTGATTATGTTCTTGATTATTTCTTCACTGAGGGGATTTATGTCAGCTTTACTAAATCCTAGTTCGTCCTTTTGAAACATTTGAGCTTTAAAATGACATTCCGTCCATAATTTTGACATCCTCTGATTCCAGGGTGCTTGCAGTGACATGAACCACAAAAGATTGAAAGATGTAAGTGAAAGTAGACAAGAGGATATCAAAAAAAGCAGGGGTGATCAAAGCCCTTGCAGCACATCACAAAACAGTAGCACTTGTTCTCAAAATGATGATCAAGATTCACTAAGTGGCAGTCGATCATCAGATGGGTCCCACAAAGATAGGGCGCTGAGGCGAATGAAGTCGGATATGGAAGATAACAAGTTCTCTTATATTCCACCGAGAAGTAGGATTAGGAGGAGAGACTATCTCCATTATGCTAGAAAACGGAAGGATGTGTATATATATGCTGTTCATGCTGATTACTATATCTTGCTTCGAGCCTGTGCTAAGGTTGCGCGGGTCGAAAAAAGGGTCATGCATATAGCAGTCCTGAGTTTAGAGAGGCGATTGCAATGGCTTGAGAAAAGGGCTGATTTATCGTTGCTTCTTAAATTAAATTTTACCGATGTTTGTGATTTCTGCAAAGATGATGAATTTGTGCAAAATGCGGAGGATGATCCTATGGATTTAGACATGTGATGTTGTATATTGTGCTGTCTCTCTCTCTCTCTCACACACACAATTGATGTTGTATGTTATGTAGTCTCTCTCTCTCTCATTTTGATATTTTCAGAATGATAAATACTTGTAACTATTTGTCCTATTTTGGGTCTTTCTGGAGATAGACATGATCGTGATCATCATTCTTGATCCATAAATTTGGTTACGTTTAGCAGCATTCGTTGGTTGGGAATATCCTGATTGGATGCTAATTTTTTCTTCTTGGATAAGTATTTTAGATGGACTTTTCTAGGGCAAAGTTTGATATTGATGGGTTTTGGCTAATTTTGTGGATAAAAATTCTTAGTACCTTCTTAGTAGGGTTAAAAATATAAAATAGGAGGGATCTTCTTTTCCATTTGTCACGTATATTGGTGGAGAGTTGAGATAAAAAAAGAGAATTTTTAAAAAATTTCTCATATCATAAGTTTTTTCCCTTTTTGTTTCAATTGTTTATTAATAAACGTGGCATGAATAAATAAGTGGAGGATGAATGTATAATTGTTTTGTGGAGGATCTGAATTGGGGTGAAAGTGTTAAGCATGGGATGATTAAACAAAAAGAAGAAACGCCACCAACTTGGTGGTTAAATTCCACTACTTCCACCTTGAATATTCAAGTTCGAATCTCAACAATTATTTAAGGATATCATGGGATAGTGGTGGTTGGTCCATAGTGTTTGATCTGGTAAAGAGTAGGGTTTAATTCACCAGTGTTTTGGTGGGACTACGGTGGTCAAATTGAGCTAACTCCCAACGAACTTTGCCATAAAGTTCATTCCAGGTAGCTAGTTTCTTTAATTGAGAAAACTACATCGAGTGTATCGACTTATTTGGTCAGAACTAATAGAGTTTAATATCAAGAGATTTGCAAGGCCTACTTCAATATTTTTAGCAGTTTAAAGCAAAAATTCAGAATCAAATGTGTGATTTACGACTAATTTAAACATACACAATACATTGTTAACAAGGAACAAATACAAAACTTCATAGATAAAGAATAGACAATTTATTTGACCAAATCCTACAATACGTGTAAGAGTTAGATATTGACCGTCTTTATCAAGTTGGGCCAATATTTTTGCTTGGGAATATTGATTTTGCTTAAAAAAAATGGAAAAAAAAGAAAAATTATAGGATTTCAAAATTTGAGAGCCTAAAGTCCTTATTTTATTTACCTTACCCTTAAATTAGCCTCAGAGATCTGAATGATATCGATTATCATCCAATGCAATATATTGTGATCGGTAAGTAGTTTCTTTTCTTTTTAATTTATTCATTAAATGAAAATTATTACATTATTTTTGAACACACATTTACGCACAACTATTTTTATAGGTCTCATCGAATGCAATGTAAAATATGCGGATTTTTATTATAATACGTAGCCTATGTTTTTCTTGTACACGTGTTGGTTGATGGATGTGGAGTGGCAATAGAAAACCTAAATGGACAAGAAAGCTGAGCATAGGAAAATGGACCATGTGATTGTCGTGTTCTTTTTTTATTTACTTAGGTGGCCTCATTCTTCACATCAATTGTAATTTGGCCCCATACAAATTGCATAGAAATATTAATAAATAAAAAAAACTTCTTTTTGAAGAATTTGATTGCATTTAAGAAAGGCTTTAAAGTGTGGTTAAAAATGATTTGGGTGATTTGTTATATGCACTTTGTTGAATAATTACTTTTATTATTTCATAATTGGATACTTATAATTGTTTGGACAATAAAAAGGAAAATAAAAACAAACAAACAATACTTGTATTTTATACTAAAGTCTATCGAGATAAATTATATCATAAAATGAATAAGGAGAACAAATAGG
>JAOWBU010000092.1:0-54078 GCA_026212405.1 Petrea volubilis
AAACAGACGTCTCTTGACCTTCATTTGTATCGCTCCACCAACAATAAAACGCATCAAAAAGGGGGTAGCTAGAGATTATTCTTCGCCCCTTTACTGGATAATTTAGATATTTAGCTTCAATTGTTCGATATCAATCCGCCATGGCTTCAGTTTCAAAGCTCTCCGCCTCAAGTTTGGCTAATGCTGCCACTAATTCGAGGCCCGTCAGCAGATCCTCGCAGCAGCCCATGTGCTGTGTTGATCTCCGCAAAAGGATCGCGGGTTGTGATAACCCTCTTTCGTCTTCGAAGTTGAGCGTGCGCAGCAGCCAACCCATCAGGGCTTCTTTGGTGTAAGCATCATTTCTCGTGATTTTTTTCCTGTGCTTTGGGTGGTTTTTTGATGATCTGTTGGAAAAGCTATGTGGGTTGTTTGTTTGATGTTTTTCTGACGTAGGGGTTTTAATTTGTTATGTTTGAAGTTTAAATATTCAGTTTTTATGTTTGTTGCCCTGAGATTGAAGAAATTGACTGGTTTTCTGGGTGGTTGATTTTATGGGAGCTCGCTTTTTCGATGTTTTTATATCTATTAAGTGATTAATTAGTTGATGAAGATTTTAGGCTTTCTGGGAATTGATTTATTTGTGAAACTGTTTTTCACGTTTGTCTATTTGCATGTTTCTAATTTTGATTTTGCTGATCAGTGTCAGGTGCTCACAAGTTGATGGCAATGGGAGCAGTGTCAAGAGAACCACTCTGCATGATCTTTATGAGAAAGAGGGGCAAAGCCCATGGTACGATAATCTCTGCCGTCCCATTGCAGATCTCATTCCGTTGATCGAAAGCGGAGTCAGAGGTGTGACCAGCAACCCAGCGGTAAATTGACCCTCTTAATACATTTTAGTAAATCTTTCTTTATTGATTTCAACCTAACAAATGTGAGTATGTATAATTGCAGATTTTCCAGAAAGCAATATCAACTTCAAGTGCGTACAATGATCAATTCAGGTAAAGCCATGATTGAATTTGTTTTCAAATATTGTTATTGTGTTTTTCTAACTGTTGCCTCAAAATGTTTTGAGTCCATTTTATGCGTGTGTATGTGTATGTATGTTTGGATTTTTAAAATGGTACACTTGGTGCCCCCTTTTAAAAATGGAAGTTGTTTTGTCTTTGGTTTTTATAACTCACTTCACCTAATCCTATAAATCGTTTTCCATTAAAGAATTATTTCTTTGGTCATAATGATTGAATTGCTAGACCTATTTTATGTCGATTCCTATATTTCTTTGCTAGCTGCCATTTTGGTTTTAAGAAAGGGATTCCTGCAGGGAACTTGTACAATCTGGGAAAGATATTGAAAGTGCATACTGGGAACTTGTGGTGAAAGATATCCAAGATGCTTGCAGACTTTTTGAGCCAATTTATGATCAGACGGATGGGGGTGATGGATACGTCTCTGTTGAAGTTTCACCTGGACTTGCTGATGATACTGAAAATACAATAGAGGCCGCAAAATGGCTCCATCAATGGGTTAATTGTCCTAATGTTTATATAAAAATTCCAGCTACCGCTCCGTGTATCCCTTCAATCAAGGAAGTTATTGCACAAGGAATAAGTGTTAATGTTACGGTGAGCAATGGGCAATATATTTATCAGCAGTAATTAATGTTCTTGCCTTGCAATATATACAATCAAAGAGATATCCACTTTTGGTTTTAAAGTTACGCATACCTCCCTTGTAGCTTACTCTCGCCATGCAAATTTACCCCCTTGTACCCTCTCTTGTTGATTATTACACACACAGTTAGATGATGTTATGATTTATAATTTAGTTAGCATTTCAAATTACCATTGCATTTGTGGATGATGGTATCCTAATCCTTTACCAATTTCGATTAAACTTTGGTGATCAAATGGGGTATTTGTAATTTTGAAACTAAAGTAAAGTTTGCATAAGTACACATAGTTACAGTGGAGGTCAGTGTGAGCAAGTCTTACTAGTATATGTTATCTATTGAACGTGAGGTTCTTATAGTCAATGACAATAAGAACAAGGTTACTTCATTATTCTTTACACTAAGGGTTGCCAAACTTACATATGCGGGCACTTATTTAACTGAGCTGCAACTATAAGTCAAGCCATTTTAATTTTAAACACTGATCCTGATCTTTTGTGCAATATGCAGCTCATTTTCTCTCTTGCTAGATACGAAGCAGTTATTGATGCTTACCTGGACGGTCTCGAGGCATCTGGGCTCAGCGATCTCTCCCGGGTCACAAGCGTTGCTTCTTTCTTTGTGAGTCGTGTGGATACCCTCGTTGACAAGATGCTTGAGAAGATTGGCACACCAGAGGCCCTTGATCTCCGGGGGAAGGTAACTCAAGTGTGTGTGCGCACTCGTGCACATGTGTGTGTGTGTGTGTGTGAGAGAGAGAGAGAGAGAGAGTGAGAGAGTGTGGGGGAGTCTCTGACACTGCACGACGTAAAAGATGTTCAGCCTGGAACTCACTCTTGCTGTGGATTATGTTGTTTGACAGGCTGCAAATACTCAAGCAGCTCTTGCTTACCAGCTCTACCAGAAGAAATTCTCTGGTCCAAGATGGGAGGCTCTGGTGAAAAAAGGAGCCAAGAAGCAAAGGCTTTTGTGGGCCTCAACTAGTGTCAAGAACCCAGCTTATCCAGACACTCTTTATGTGGCTCCTCTTATTGGACCTGACACAGTAAGTCATCTTATCATCTTTTTCTGGTCTAGGAGTTGCTAGGGATGGAAATGGGTCCAAGTGAAGTTATATATATATATATATATATGTTAATACAAATATGTATAGTGTATACTACATATATTGTCACATATAAAACATATATATTGGACGCATCTTGTCAAAATATAAACTTTTTTTAAAAAAACAAAATGTGCTTTTAAAACTTTTAGTTCTTTAAAAATAAAAAATTGCATATATAAGATTTATAAACAATTAGTTCTTTGGTATAATATTACCTTTTTAAAAAAAAAATCTTTACGAGTGACTATGCTATACTGATTATCTTTTATAAAAATATTTTTGATTGTGAAGTGAGTCTAATGGGTCGGGTCCACAGCAGTGCCTCGATTCACTAAAATGTTGGCAGGAGGGCTTTTGGTTCTGACTGAGCCATCTGGATTCACCTTCCCTATTGCCATGTCAGAGAGAGAGAGAGAGAGAGAGAGAGAGAGAGAGAAAGAGAGTGATTCATATTAAGCCATCTCGTATCTGCTTGTCATCCGGCTCATCTCTCTTGATAATATTACAGGTTTCCACCATGCCCGATCAAGCACTCCAAGCATTCATTGACCATGGTTCTGTAGCAAGAACTATCGACTCCAATGTGTCTGAAGCCGAAGGCATCTACAATGCTCTTGAGAAGCTGGGCATCGACTGGAGTTATGTGGGCTCACAACTCGAGCTTGAAGGAGTGGAGTCGTTCAAGAAGAGCTTCGATAGCTTGCTCGACAGTCTGCAGGAGAAGGCAAATTCTCTTAAGCTAGTCAGCCTGTGAGGAGCCATCAGTCATGTGAGAACTACTCTTTTGGTTAGTGAGTTAATAATAAAGTGTGTGGTTTTCCGGTTGTTGGTGTAAAGCGTTTTGTTGCGAGTGTTGTAAGAATTATTGTGGAGTATGGTTCACCTTTTATGATTGTCTATGAGAACATTCAAGGGTTTTTAATTTGGTATTGTTGAAGGGAATGGGTTTTTCAGGTCAAGAAATGTGCAGTATGCAGCAAACAAATGAGTTTTGTGTGTGTGTGTGTGTCATATGTATGTTTTAAGGACCATTCAGATGGGTTTTTTCACAGGAGAAATACTTATTTTTTGAAAATAATTACTTCTGTAAATAAAAAAAAAAAATTGTGTTTGTAATTTGTTTTTCTTTTTAAGCAAAAGTCGAGAAGAAAGGCTCAGAAGTGGTTATTTTTAGAAACTATTCAGCGTAGTTTAAATAAAATTATTTTTTAATACACTTTTAGTTATTGCATTGAAATACAAAATTATTTGATTAAAAAAGAAAGTAATATTATGACTAGATAAATATCATTTTAAATCCTTTTTAAATCCCAATATCCCATATTTTTGTTGCGTTTTCTTGACATTTCAAGAAATGATTAGTTTAAAATGCGTTTGGATTGATTCAAGTGAATGATGATTCCCATTTTAAAAAAAAAAGTGATGGTTAATTTAACAACTGAATTACGTTAGTATTAAGAAGTTTGAAGAAATGGTGAAGAAATAACCGACAACAAATAATATTTTGAAGAGAAAACCATAGTTGAGTTCAAATTTCCCTAACAATCTAGTGTAGGTCAATTCTTTTTAGTGAGAAGTTATTTTTATGCAAAAGTGAAGCTACCATTAAAACTGAAGTAAACCACCTAATGATCAAAATAGCCCAATTTAAGAATTTTCATTCAAAAATAAGTGTGACAGCCAAGATCGGAAAGATATGTTACAGAAAATTCGAATTGCCGTAAATGAAAACGTAAAACCCAATTCAAAGAGATCTTAATTCAAGTCTTAACTATTTCTGAGAAAATATTGTGTCATCTATATGTGCGTTAAATTATATATTTAACGGTTTGACTACATCTACACCCCTTCGGAAGAATATGAAATTATCAACTATGTCTTTTACACGGAAAATTAAAAATTATGGATTTATCCCCTCTTCGGCATGGTTCCGCAAAAATTTTGTAATTTAATCGATTTGCCCATATTTTTTAGAAAACTGAAAAATCCAAAATTTTAGAAATACAAGTTTTTCCTCCTTAACAAAAGGGTTAATTACATCTATACTCCTGAAAAAATATGAAATTATCAATTATACCCCTCTTATATGCAGTCACACATGCAACTATTGACCAATTTCAAAATTATGGATTCACCCCTCCACAGTATTTTGAATTACAATGTATTGCAAGCAAATAAAAATATGATGATATAACCAAAATAAAATAAAATAAAGAATATTGGAGAAAATGAGCCATGTAGAAATGTAAAACGGAGGGCAAAATTGGTGTTAGACGTAGTAATCGCTTAAAAGGGGAAAGATGAGGCCGGTATCTTCCCGCGAAACATTTCCCAATTCCACTCTCTCTCTCTCCCTCTCTCAAAATGATGGCCTCAATCTCAGCCGTCGGATCTCTTCCTAAGCGTTTTCCGGTCAACCCGGCTGCCGGAAGTCCGCCGCCGCCGCCGCCGTCAATTCCAAGACTGAGCATTGTTTGTCGAAGTTCCACCGAATCATCAAGCTCTTTTGGTTAGCCCTGCGTTTTCTTCTCTTTTCGTCCTTAATTTTCCTTTATGTTCTGTATACATATTAAAATTTCCCCTTTCTGCTTTAGTTCTGACTGGTTATAATTTGGCTTTGTTTTTGTGCAAACATTTAATATTTGGAAGAGGGAAGCGGAAGTATGGAGCATACGCCAATGATTGATCGGAGGCAGGTTGTGATTTCCTCAATAGGACTCTTATCTGCAGCAATTTTCGTTTCTCCAAGTCGCAAAGTTTCCATTGCAGCTGAATATGCTGACAGTAATTTCCCTTACTTTTTCTTCGTTGAATTTTTGTAATTTTTACATTTTTTTGCCCGTCAATCTGTATGTTTGGAAGTACAATCTTCTTCTTCCTCTCTCTCTCTCTCTCTCTCTCTCTCTCTGTATATAGGCGGGGCCGGGGAAGCGGTGGTTGTCGGGGTCCACAGTCTATGGTCAGGGTACTTATGAAAATCTTGATGTGAATCAAAAATGAATTTGGAGAAAACAGCACACGTTCGTTTGGTAACTAAGGATGCTGAAGCCCACTTAGCACAATCCTAGTACATATGTTGGTAAAGATATTGATTTTAAACCACCCTTGAAGAAAAGTCATCATTTTTCTAGGGGATTGTATGCAAATAGCATCTAGCTATTATCAAGTTTCAGACCGGATGAATCATGTTTTGTCAACAGAAGTAAATCTAAATATATCCGACAAATGGGAATTAGATTCTTGTTTAAGAAATACATATAAGATGAATTAGAATAAACACCAGTGGGAATATATTGAAGCTTGTGAGTGCTGGCCAAAAATTACAATGATTATAGCTTCTTATACAAATGTCGACTAAGGTGTGGATTCTGGAAGCTTACCTGACTCTTCTAGATTCTTTCTGCAAAAGGTTTTAACTGAAATTATACATATGTAGTGGATGGAACATGACATAGGGACAAAAAACTGGTTTTAACTATTGGTTGTTTATATTCCAATTGCTAATTGTTGATGCACGGTGTTCATTTCATATTCTAATGGATAGTCGACTAGATATTTGGGTTCTTTGAATAATTATCTCATTATCATGTGCAGCCTAGTAGCTTTGAAGACTAATTGTAGGCTCACTGTTTGAGCATATAGTGCCAGCATTGCGGGGAAAGGACTATGGCAAGACAAAGATGCGGTATCCTGACTATGTTGAAACAAATTCAGGTCTTCAGTACAAGGTCACCTCTTGAAAGCATATTTTTGTTAATCGTCTGTGCATCTTCCCGGCGCTTAGCACCCCAAGTTCTAATTCCAAACATGTAAACTTGCAGGACCTTCGAGTAGGAAGTGGCCCAAGTCCAAAGATAGGAGAAACTGTAGTGGTAAGCCCATTAACCATATGATCGAATGGTGTAAATTTTTTTTCTTTTTTTTCAAAGACTTGGAGAATTGTTTTCCATGATAGATGGTCATCTAATTCACAGAATCCTTTCTCGTTTCTGTAAATGTTTCTGAAGAGGAGTTGTTCAAAACCTGATTATATTTCTGGGAGATGGGACTGTTGATATGCATTTCTTGGGATTAGTATGGACAAAAATGATTTAAAAAAATAAATATATAAATAAGCAAGTAGGTTCATTTTACTTCATGCAACATCACGTAGGAAAACTAGAAAAATGTGTGGTCAACCTGACAATTAATTCATGTGATAGGTCGATTGGGATGGTTACACCATCGGATATTATGGCCGGATATTCGAAGCTCGCAACAAGACAAAGGGTGGCTCCTTTGAGGTATTTCTCTTTTGGCCAGTATAGATAGAGTTCCGCTATGCACTTGATTGATTTTTTTGCCTTTCTTTTCTTCTTTGTGCTTTTAATTTTGTTTTATTATGCAGGGTGATGATAAAGACTTTTACAAATTCAGATTAGGATCACAAGAGGTAGGGAATCACTTTTAACTAATATTTGTCGCTTTGATGAGGAAAACATAAACGATTTTGCCTTATTCTTCCTTGGTAACTTTGGCTAGCGTAGCTTGATTTTTCTTATGGAAGCTTGTGTAGTTTTCTTGTTTGCTGCCTTCTGGCTACATATTCACTCCATTTCAATCAAAAAGCAGCGGAGGTGTCTTAGATTCAATATTAGCTTGAATTTGCATGCTATTGAGATTTGTAATGACACCATTGGTTTGTGGATATATTCAGGTAATACCTGCATTTGAGGAAGCTGTAGCAGGCATGGCTCTTGGTGGTATACGAAGGTGCAATATCTTAACACCCAATCCCCACCCCCAAAATCCAACCTCCGCTGATATCTAATTGATGGCACTGCTTTAAGTGTATGTTAGTCGAAAAATATTGGATTACAAGGTGCAAACTCAAAGTTGGACACACTAGCATTTAGAGAGCGCATGGAACTCCCCAAATTCGACGACTTGACATTTTACTTGCAACATTTCAGGATTATAGTTCCTCCAGAACTGGGATATCCAGAGAATGACTACAACAAGAAAGGCCCAAGGCCAACAACATTTTCGGTATACCCTTTATATTTTCTAGCAGTATTGAGCTAATTTGTAGTTTTGTATTCTTTTTCAACATGTAAAGTGTTCTAATGCAAGTCTTCATCACAGGGTCAAAGAGCTCTGGATTTTGTGTTGAGGAACCAAGGATTGATTGATAAAACTCTCCTCTTTGATATTGAGCTCCTCAAAATTGTACCTAATGGTAGGGGCTGAAGTTACTTTTTTTCCTCTCATGAGGATCCAAACTTAAGATACTGAGAAATTCAGATTGTATCCCATTCTTGGTTGTCTTAAAAATTTCTTAACTGAAAGCCATTTAATGACAAATTGTAAGGCATTTTGAAATTGTAGTTACCATTTGTGCAATGATTTTTCCCCGTATGTGGTGGCAAGTTCATTATACTTTGGTCCATTATGTCCATGTATTTTCACGATCTTTTCTTTTTGGTATTGGTTGATCATCATTCATCACTACGAATAAATCTTATACTTTGCAAAACACTAGATCAAAACAAGACAAAATATAATACAAGATAAAAGCACAAGGAGACTACACATAATCAAAATTGAATGACAAGTTGCAATAGTTTTGGGCACAAAAAAGATGAAAAGCAATTCAAGAAACTAAGAGAAAAGAAACAACGGAGAGCAGAGTCTGATGAATTCCAACCTAAGGATGTGCTTAAGCTAAACATGCCACCACATGCAATGTTGATCCAATTAGTTAACCGGGAGCGCTCTGCGCTTGTAACGCACCATCACTTTTCCTTTCACACCCACGACCATCGCATTCCAATCGATCTCTGGGAAAGGTGAAATAAGCTCCATTTCGAAATTTCTCAGCAAATGGCTCCATATTGCTTTAATTTGCAGATAAGCAAATGGTTCCCCAAGACAACCATGCCTCCCACCGCCAAAAGATATGTATGAGAAAGCTCCAGCCGCCTTATCCTCATCTCTCCCGGGGGCAAACCTATCCGGGTCATAAGTGTCGGGATCTTTATAAATATGTGGGAGTCGGTTAGCAAAGGCAGGCGATGTGGCCACAATATGGCCTTTGGGAATATCATACTCAACTCGTTCCTTAGTCTTCACACTGAAATCGCTATGTGAGCTTCGTAAGAGCATTATCAGTGGAGGGTGGAGTCTCAAGGCTTCTTTTATACACCTATATAGAGATTCCATCTCTGACAAAATGTCATAGTCGACCTTATTTCCATGCTTTTGAACCAAATGCTTCTGCTCATCCAACACGGCTGACATGTATTTAGGGTTGCAGAGGAGGTAAGCACCTGTCCATGTGGAGGTAATGGAACTTGTATGCTGGCCGGCAAAGAGCGCAGCTATGAGTAGTCCGGTGACCTCAGTGTCCGTTGTGGACCGTCCGTCTTTGTACTTAGAATCTATGAAGCATTGTAGTAAGTCGTTCTGTGTCTTGCCGGTTTGTCTGCGAGAATTAATGATGTTTGAGAATATCTCGGCAAGTTTCTTGCGCGCTTGGTCACGACGACGGTGGGCCGGGATTGGAAGGTAAGGGAATATGACACTGATTGGAAGCATTCCATTGTCAAGGTCATGGAAGAGAGCAGAGACATCAGCGAAAAGCTTGTTGCGAACCTCTTCGCCTAGCAAGCATCTACTGGCCGTCAGAATGATCAGATGTTCCAACTCATACTTTAGGTCCACTTCACCGCTATCTCCCCATTTTGAGAAATACTCCTGCAAATTTATAGGAAAGGAACATTATAGTCACCAATTTATCAGAAGCATGCAAGGATAACATAAGAAATTCATCAATAAATGCAAAAATAATAAAGAATCCCATTTCACAAGGAATGAAGTTGATGGTGGGAAGTTTCAATTCCAGCGGAGCACAAACATAACCACCAGATCCACATACAGAGGAGAGAAACACTTTAACTAAACTATATGATGTGAATAGATAAGATACTGTGTCAAAGACAATAGAGAAAAATTGAAACCGGCACAAACAAAACGACTGGTAGAGTATAAGCATACAACCAAATGAGAGTGAGTTCATCCAGTTAAACTTTGATAATATGGGTTATAGAATCTTCACTTGGCACATCCAAACATTAATTAAAGATCCAGGCATCAATTTCAAATAGTACAAGATTTCAATCATGGCAAATTATTATGTCCCATTTCTAATATAAAATCTGTCATAATATACTCATCTACCCCATTAAAGACATGCAAAAACGAATACGCAAAATAAAATGCACTATAGATTCATGCACGAGCAGTAAAGAACACATTTCAGCAGCCAACTACTCAAAACAGAAGCATAGTTAGAAATTATAAGCCATAACAATTGAAAGATCAGTACACACACACACACACACACAAATGAATCAAAACCAAGAAAGGATCAAATACCTCAGCTTCCATAACCATCTGATCAACATAACCTTTGAGCTTATTGACCCTAAGTGCCTCAGTGAAAAACCTGAACTGCTCCTGCCTGATTGTATAGTCCACATCAAACACCACTCCAGGCCCAAATGTGGGCACATTGAACTGATACACCTCTTGCTGGCTGAGATCGGATTCAGGGGCCTTGAAGAAATGGGCTGAAACCTCCGGACCTATCAAGAAAGTGATGTTCTTGTTGAGCAGTTTCAGAGTAAACACACTCCCAAGCTTAGGGTACTCCTCCCTCAGCATCACCACCGGCCCCTTCATGAACCGGACCAAACCGCCGAGCACCGGCCACGCACTCACCGTCGGCGGCAGCCGCTTTCTGGATCTGGGCATTATCAACGCCGATATCAGCTTCGCCGCCACAAGGGTGGCGACCAGAAGAAGACCCACATTGAGGATTTTGCTGTTAGAATTAATCGATGACTCCAAAGCCTCCATTGTCACTGGATTCTTGCTCCTAAATGTTCTCTACAAATTTCAAAAGAAAAGGGAGTCAACAATCAACATGCAAAGATCAAAACTTTACAATAATCAGCAGGCTTTGGCGTTAATTACCACCGCCTAAATGAAAAATAAGCAAATAGATTGGACCAGAAACTCATAGATCCAAATGGGTTTTCGATAGAACAATAAAGAAGACGCTGGGAATTCAAAAGCCCTTCAATCCTACAGCAAAAAAGTTTCAACAGTCGCCCACAGATATGAAATATTCGACTGAAGAACGTCATAAAGCGATAAAAAGGGTTCGAAATGTACCTGATGAGAAGATGATTAGTTTGACATTTGACAAAGCGAGTGATGGATTAAGGGCAATCAGCAGTAATTAGTGGGGTGATTAGAGTGTGATTTTGAAGAGGTTTTATAAACAAGGCAAGGCTGGGCTTGAAAATCTCGATTGGATGGAGCTGATGCAACACACTGAAAACTTGAGCTGGATATGCGGCCAACACATTATATTCATTATTAAAATTTATTAAAAATAAAATAAATAGGTTTTAAGGAAATACTTGTCTAGTCATAATTTTTATAATAAGTGTGTGTGTGTGTGTATATATTAAGTTAAGTAGACGGTAACTAAAAAATATTTTAAAATGTATTTTTATTAGAAAATATTTTGAATAACTTTCCGAAAAAGTCACTTTGAAGTTTTTTTTTTGTTTTTTTAAAAATCGAGTTAAATATAAATTTTTTTTTTGTAGTGCCTTTTTGTGAAAAATAAGTATTTTTCTTATGAAAAAAGCTCATCTAAACGGTTTGTCATTTATCTTTTAGTTTGATGATAGTAAAATGAATTAAAATGACATCCAAAGTATCATATTTTTTTTTTTTTGCCCCCTTATCATTGCTAATCTTAAAAAGATAAAATAAAGCTTCTTACTTTTATCGAAGACAATTACAACTTATAAATTGTTAAATTATTATAAAAGTTATTATTTTTATTTTGTCCCAACATCTTACCGCTTATTTTTCAAAATAAAATTTAAAAATTTAAAAATATCTATTTTTTAAGAAATAAAGCCATGGCCGGAGAATGCCACAGGCTGTATCATTTGGATTCTAGTGAGACATAAATCAGTGGGCCTGAAGGGCTTTAGAGAGCATGGTTTTTTGGGGGGTTTTTTGGGCAAAACAAATTTTGATTGGTTTGAAATTTGATATCTTTTTAACTTAACTAGCTTGTGAACATCTTTTGTTTGTATTCAAATGAATTTATAACATCATCAATACAATAAGCCATTAAATTATGCAACTAAGTAAGATTAGGCAAGCCTAATTGAGGATTTTTGATAATTGAGATAATTCAAGTTATAAGATGTCACTAATAACAATTTCATAATTAATTTAGTTGGAGTTAGAAAATCTTATAAATAAATTAGAAACTCTTTTTTTTTTTTTGTAAATAAATAATGTTATTGAACACTTTATAACTTGTTATAAGCTGTTAAATGTTTTATAGAATGTTATGAAAAGTTTATAGGTTCAGCCAAACAACCTATGAATATGGCCTGCTTGCCCCTGCACCATCTATTCATTTAGGCTTTGTTTGGTTCTAAGATTTTAGGATGAAAGGAAAATGTTAAAGAAAGGAAAAGAAACTACAAGAATTTCAAAATTCTCTATTTTGTTTGGTTGTTAAAGAAAATAATAAGAAACATAATTTTTTTAGAGAATTGTCTTCTATTTTGTTTGGTTATTTTTGTCAATTAAAGGAAAATGTAAAAACACATCCCAAAAAAATCCAAATAATCAATTAATTGCACAAAAAAAAAGATTTGCATGAAATATATTTAAATAATAAATTAGTTTGAGCAACAAATGAGATGAGAACTTGAAAAATGAGAGAGTGATAAAGAGAGTAACATAACTTTTCCTTCATTTTCCTCACCTAATTGGAAGGAAAATGATTTTTCTCAATTTATGGTATATTTTCTTTCTATTTTCCTTTCCTTACCATTTCCCTTCTTTTTCTCTAGTAACCAAACATCGAAAAATACTTTTTCTTCTTATTTTCTTTTCTTTCCCCCCCCTAAAATCCTAGAACCAAACACAATGTTAGAATCTCAATGTAATCTCCTTTCTCAATTCTCATTGGTGCCCATGTCCCATGGGATACTGGATACACAAACAGAAACTATTGTGGAGTCTTGTACAAATAATTTTTTTTTTGGGTCTGTTTGGAATGTGTAATGCTTAGAGTGTCTCCAATGTTTGAAACTAGTTATAATCTCATTAAAGTACATACTTCTTAGATAAATTCAAGATTGCCAAACTAATCGCCATCTCTAGTGTTATTATGTGAACAATAAAAACTACTATGAGTATTAGCAAATTCGATGTATGTGCAAAATAAAAAATACGTATAATTCAATTTTATGTTTAAATTTGAACATCACACAATATAAATATTTATTACTTTTTATGTAATTGCTAATTTTCCACTATTTATTAAATTAAATATAAGTGAAAATTTAAATAACTAAACAAATAAAGAAAACAAACATAAAGAAAGTACAACATTGAAGACTGAAAGATACAAGCAAAGAGAGAGAGAGAGAGAGAGAGAGAGAGAGAGAGAGAGAGATAATTTCAGGCTAGCCCAAAAGATTAACGGAGATTGGCTTAAGTTGAATACTTGAATATCTTCGGCCCAGAGGCCAGACGGACTGCAAATAATCGCAGTGCCCATCCACTGTTTCTGGTTTTGAATTAAGATCACAAACAAGACCATACAAAACATCATAAACGGCCCAACAAGCCACACAACAGTAAAGCCAAATGGGCTCAAAGAATCTGCCAATTTTTATGGTCCAGGATAAGAACTACAACGTCAGTTGGCATGCCACTGAATTCAAATTTCCCATTTACAATAGTTTGTTATCCAGGCCACAAAAATCATTTCAGAACTTAGATAAAATAAAATAAAATTTGTGCATGTCGCAAAGAGCAAATGATAGAGAAAGTGTCCATTTTTTTTTTTGGGGGTGTGGGGGGTGAACTGAGATAAACAAAGGCAAACATTCATGGGCTTCTGTCTAGGAACCCAAAAGGGAAAATGGACCGGGCCGGGCCGGGCCAAACAACCAAACCAACCACCTTTCTCTCAGCTGCAGCCATTAATGCTGTGCTTGCTGTGGTGACAATTGTTTCTTCTTTCCATTTATTATTCTTCTTCATCCACATGTTAGTTGGATCACTCATTATTGTGTATGTCCATTTCACACATTTATTACACTGATTAGTGTTATGATTATGATTGAAGCAAAAAATGAAACACACCCTTTGCTTTCATAATACTTCATAGTATTTTCATTCTGGTTCAAGAATCATGATGTTCTTGAAAAATCAATCAACTTTTACATGATTTTGGGAAAAAAAAAATGTTTTTTTTATTTTACATTGCTTGAATATTTTTGTATGCATGTTTCAAGATTTGCGTGTGCAGATAAACTATAGCTAATCAATGTGAAGTAGGTTGGTTGTTAAAAAGATTCTGGTTTTAAACCCTCAACCATCATTGCTGGGTCTGCATTAAATGAGATGTGGTCTTCTTCTTTCCAACAGCGTTGACACATACCTATGTAGAATATGGTGCTGATATACCAAATTTATTGGCCACATTGAATATATATGTGTGTGTATATATACTTATATGTGCGTGTTGTGTGTGTTGGGTGTAGCTATCTTACTTCAAGCAAGCATTGTGTGGTGAGTGTGCGAAGTAAGGCATGGCTGGTAGAGAAATCAAGTCACCTGAAGTTCGGGCCGAGACTCCGGTGGTGGCCATTGAAGCAAATAGGAGGAAGAGGCTGGGGGTCTATTTTCTTGAATCTGATGACCGGCGGACGGCTCTGGGAGGTGGCTACACCACCGGCGGATCAACACCGGTTAACATCCATGGAAAGCCACTTTCTGAGCGCAGAATATCCAAGACTGGTGGCTGGATTGCTGCATTCTTCATTTTTGGTACTCACATTTCCTGAACTTTTATTGTTTTCTTTGGATTGTGCATTCTTCAGGAACTCCCACCCCCAACCCCCCACAGAAAAAGCAGGAGAGAGAGAGAGAGAGAGATTGATTCTGGCTCCAGACCTGATCTTCAGTTCAATTGAATGTGTCCAGGAAATGAAATGGCAGAGAGAATGGCTTACTTTGGGCTCTCAGTGAACATGGTGGCATTCATGTTCTACGTCATGCATCGACCTTTTGAGAGCTCTGCTAATGCAGTCAACAATTTCTTAGGAATATCACAGGCATCCTCTGTTCTTGGTGGTTTCCTAGCTGATGCATATCTTGGTAGATACTGGACAATAGCAATCTTCTCGACAATCTACCTTGCGGTAATCTCTCTCTTCAAGACGGATCTTGCAGCTCTGTTTCTTGGGACTGACTAATTAACTTAGTAAATTTTGTTTTCTTGTTTCATGGAGGGTCTAACAGGGATAACCCTGTGCGCAACCATGAATGTCCTCATGCCAAATCAAGACAGATGTGACCAGATTGCACTTCTACTAGGCAATTGTGAACCTGCAAAACCATGGCAGATGCTATACCTCTATACGGTCTTGTATGTAACCGGATTCGGGGCTGCCGGCATTAGGCCCTGCGTCTCGTCCTTTGGAGCAGATCAATTTGATGAAAGAAGCAGCAATTATAAAGAGCACCTGGACAGGTTTTTCAACTTCTTTTACCTGTCGGTCACCGTGGGGGCAATCGTGGCGTTCACAGCAGTGGTCTACATTCAAATCAAGCATGGATGGGGCTCTGCCTTTGGTGCATTGGCCATTGCTATGGGCATGTCCAACCTTGTTTTCTTTCTGGGCACTCCTCTTTACAGGCATAGGTTGCCTGGTGGCAGCCCGCTTACCCGGGTGGCACAAGTCCTCATTGCAGCCTTTCGAAAGAGAAACACTTCTTTTCAGAGCAGCGAGTTCGTGGGCTTGTATGAACTTCCAGGCAAAAGATGTGCCATTAAAGGCAGCAACAAGATTGCCCACACTGAAGATTTCAGGTACCTACACATCGGCATTTCCTTGCATCCACTGACCTCCCCTAAAACTATTTGTAGTTATACAAACTTCCCATTTTGATCATCAAAGTTTAATCTAAACTGGAAAATTTTGTTAATGAATTTGTATAACATCATCCAAAAATGCGCGAATATTTTGAAAAGCTTACTAAATTTGAATTATGACATCTTTTAATTATGTCTAATAATCAATAGAAGGGGGGTCATTGTATGGTGGAAATAAGCTACAAGGGAGGTATGTGTAATCTTGAAACCAAGAGAGGATATTTCTTGAATTATATATAATCACAAGGGAGGATGCTGTAAAGCTTTCTATTTTCTAGTTCTTGGTCTCAACTTTTTAAAAACCCTGTAGATGTTTGGACAAAGCGGCTCTGAAACTGAAAGAAGACGGTGTCAATCCAAGCCCTTGGAGGCTCTGCACCGTGACACAAGTTGAAGAAATAAAAATCCTTCTGAAACTCATCCCGATTCCAGCTTGCACAATTATGCTCAACCTCATCTTAACCGAGTTCTTGACCCTATCAGTACAGCAGGCGTACACGTTAAACACTCACATGGGCGGTCTCAAACTCCCTGTCACCTGCATGCCCGTCTTTCCTGGACTCAGCATATTCATGTTGCTGTCACTGTATTATTCGGTTTTTGTACCATTATCCAGGCGAATCACGGGTCATCCACATGGCGCCTCTCAGCTGCAACGGGTAGGCATTGGTTTGGCAGTATCTATCCTCTCTGTAGCATGGGCCGGGTTGTTTGAGAGGTATAGAAGACACTATGCAATAGTACATGGCTATGAGGCCAGTTTCTTAACTCCAATGCCAGACCTGAGTGCATACTGGTTGTTGATACAGTATTGCCTGATAGGGATTGCTGAAGTGTTCTGCATTGTGGGATTACTTGAATTTCTCTATGAAGAGGCGCCGGACGCAATGAGAAGCATAGGATCGGCTTATGCTGCTGTTGCTGGAGGTTTGGGTTGCTTCGGAGCCACCATACTCAACAACATCGTCAAAGCTGTGACTGGAGATGCAGAGAAAAGAAAACCATCTTGGCTGTCCCAGAATGTAAACACGGGCCGGTTTGATTATTTCTACTGGCTCCTTACGGTCATGAGCGTGATCAACTTTTGTGCATTCTTGTATGCAGCACATGGGTATCAGTACAGAACAAAGCAGGTTACCGAGACAAGAGAACAAGCAAGTGTTCAACTCAGCAACAAGGAGACTACGGTGCCTTGATGAATCAAAAGAAGATGGGTCATTCTGATAGCTCCCATAATGTCAAATGCTTCGCTGAAAAATATCAGCTTTCGTTGTTTAAACTATGTAGTCTATCATGAGGATGAACGATGTGAAACAAAATTTAAAAATATGACAGTAAATTTGCTCCAGTGCTCTTCAAAGAGTAGGCTCGCTCATACATAGCTTCATTAAATCAAATCAAATGTGTATAACAATATAGAACAACAGACATTAAATAGCCACAGGCAAGTTACAACAGAATTTTCAATATACCTAGTATTCAGGAATGTCAAATTTAAGATAAGAGGTGCAAACAAGTAAATATAAGTCCATGAAAACTTAACAACTCATAAATATATTCGATGCCATGTTTGGATTTTACAGTTGGATGATTTTGTTTTAATCCCCTTTCTGTTTACGCACTTGAGTATAGCTTGCTGTTTTCTATCAATACGGCATGATCATTCTTGAATCCTCATTTTTGCACATAAAAAGTGAATTTATTCGAAGGAGACACTAGTATTATTACTCACCACAGGAAGGATTAGATGAGTTGCCACACACGATATTTAGAGAAAGAAGAAAGTAGAACACCAAAATAATTCCTTAGCATTATTTATCAAGAACAACATTACATCTAGAGCTGCATTGGCCCTTTCACGATGCCTCCTAGTTGAGGTTCCAAATAACCAACATCTATCTTGTAGTCAGATTTGGGATGAGTATGAGCATTTTTCTTCTCAAAACAATATATGGGGGCCTGCCACTTCGCATCTTCAAGCACAGCTCCCACTTCAAATGTCATGACATGGATTGATCTTCCTGCAATTGTGGATGTAAAGATGTAGTTATCAGAGGTGAGGGGAGACACAAGAGGTACTTTTTCAAGGCGGAGGTGTGACGAAATAATTAAAAGGAATAAAAAGTTAGACTTAGCAAAACAAATGTGATGTATAAAATAAGTTCACGTTCACATAAAAATGAAAAAGTTAACCCCCGCAGATGTTACTTCGGCTTTCTTTGAGGTGAGGAAAATTCACTATAGGTTACCACCTCATCAAGTATGGATTAACGAATAATTTGATTTCACAGACATCTTAATTTTGACCCTTACTAGAAATTTATTCTAGGAAAATGGCATCAGCGGAGAAAGAAAACATGGTATTTTGGCAACACTTCTGTACATCTTTTCCAGTTTACATAATCCTTTATGTTTCTGCAAGTAAAGAAACATCGACTGGGTTTCAATAATCTATGGACACCATAGCAAGCGGCAATGGGCATCTTCTTTAGTTTCACACAGACACACACACACACACACACACACACACACACACTTGTCTGTGCTTACTACAAATATTAGAGTCTTTCATATTTTGCGACAATCTGGATAAAGAAACTGGTTGCTAGACATTCTGTTCTTAAGTGATAATTTTCACAAGCCATAATCCTCTTGCAATAACTCCAACAGTTTAGCAGATGATTAGCTAAACAAAGTAATCAACAACACAAAAATTGATTGAAACAACGCATAATCGACTGAATTGAGACTCCCAACCAGCACCAAAGACACTAAATTATAACCACAAGAATGAAAACATTGTATTTACCACTTACCAGTATAGAAAACCCAATGGACAGGCCTCTTGGTGACAACATCCTCATAATACCAAATGAAGTCAACCTTCTGCCAAACATTGCACAGAAAACCATCGACCTTCTCCTGGCCGAGGTAAACGGCGCCGTCGAGCCAATTAGGGCGGAGAATCCCCACATCCAGTTGAGCCGAGCTGCACTGTTTGTTGGAATCGAGAGTGTAGAAGAACGAGGTGCCATTGTTCCACTCTAGATCGTACAGAAGCTTGCCGAGCTGGTTCTGTATGATGTTGAAGTTGCGACCGTTGGGCCAGTCGTACCAGAGGTCGATCAGGCTGAGCGAGCCGCTGTAGTTCACGTAGAGAATGGAGTGGAATTGATGCGGCCATGGCGTCGGCTTTGGGGGTTCCGCCACCGGAGGTAAAGGCGAACTGGCGGCGGCGGCCAGTGGGAGGAGGAGGAGGAGGAGAGCGCGGGCGGAAGAGGAAGCCATTGGTATGAATTGATTGAAGATAACCATAAAGTTCGTAAAAACTACCAGCTGCCAGGTGAGTTAGAGTTGTTTGGATAAGGTAATTATATCAAGAAGAGGAACTATATATATATATATATATATTAAAAAAAAGGTCTGTCTTGAGAAATCTAAGTTAGAGAGAGAGAGAGAGAGAGAGAGAGAGAGAGAGAGGAGATAGATGTAGGGAAAAAAAAAATTTAACTTAGAGAGAGAGAGAGAGAGAGAGAGAGAGGAGATAGATGTAGGGAAAAAAAAAATTTAACTTCAAATATCTAATTTTATTCACTTCATATGAGAGAGAGAGAGAGAGTTAATTGGCAAAGGACAGAGATGTAGTGAAAAAAAAATTAACTTCGAATATCTAATTTTATTCCCTTCATATTTTTACAGTCATTTTATAGATGCATTCTACTTGTGAAAGAGTATATAGAACAACAATTATAGGACTTCTAAATTATAGTATATTTTAAAAAAGGGGAGAAAATTCAACCCCAAATCGAAATGTGACCACACTCAACACTCAATAGATCACATGATACATATTATCAAATTTACTTGTCATATAATTTATCAAATGACCGAATTTGATTCGAATAATCTTTCCCCGGGAATTGATACTGCAATTATTGTGTGTTAATAATGACGCTAATATATAAGGGTGATGGCTCCTTTTGACCTAATCAACATGTATTAAAGTACTTCCACCTTAAAGGTGTAGGGAGTGGAAAATATGGTTCAAATTTTAGCAAGTGTACGTGCGTTGATGATGAATGTATATTATCAATATATATATATATATATATAATATAAGAGTGATCACAGTTCGGTAAATATATTTAAAATCAAATTGTTATATACGATCTTTTTTCAAAAATATATTTCAAATTGTGATTTTTAAAAATAAAACCGAAGGTGCAATTTATAGTTGTTTGACGGTTCTAAATAATAATAAAAAATAATTAGACAAAAGCAACAAAACTACCATGATATTAACAAAATATTTTAATAAAGTATAGAAACTAAATTTATAGAAACTATAAAACTAATAGATATAGTACGACCTTATATACTTAAATCAAACTCAAGAAATATTATTGGTTAACTACAATACTTCTTAAGATTTTAGCATTATATAACATACTAAAATTTTTGTCCATGCATAATTTAACATTGAATGATTGGATGTATTTGAAATATTGAATTAAATCAATACCTAATGAAACTTGGAACAATTAAAATAGTGATTAGTAAATTTTATCTTTTATATTGGAGAGTTTAAGTTAAAGAAATGGATAATTTTAAACATATGTATTTAATATATATGAACGGTTCGGTTTGGTTTTGTTCGGTTCGGTACAATTTGAGGAGAAAATTAGAACAAAAATGATTTTGCGGTATGATTTTAAACTTAATTGTTGAACCATAATTTTTTCAAAAAAAATAAAAATTGACAAGAACGTTGCAATTTGGTGTAGAGAGAACAGTTCGACAATTTTTAAAAATTGATGCTCACTCCTTAATATAGTCATGCGTGCAAATATAAAACCTAAAATTATAATTTTAGATGACGAATTAAATTTCTATTATAGAAAATCCTCTTATGTTTTATAAAGGCACAATCTAAAACTTTGACAAAAATAAATAGTTTTTACATTAATTTGGAACGACCGAAAATATGTTAATTAGCAATACGCTATGCATTGCTTTGTTTGTTTGCCATCGACGATTTCTTTCAATTTACGTGTAGTTAGTTGTGACAAGTTTATTTAAAAATAATTTTATTGTCTCCCACCAACACTTTCTTTCAATTTATGTATAATTAGGTGTGCAAGTTTATATAGAATAGTTTCAATTTTAACATTGTATCCATTGCAAACATTTGTTTTAAAATGGAACAATCGTATTGAACACTTGTTGAATTATTTGTTTTAAAATGAAGTGATCTTATTGAACACTTGTTGAATATAGGTTCACACAGATATCTCATGACACCTAATCAAAGTTATTATCCGCATGATCCCCATCCTTCTATATAGAGAGAGGGGGAGAGAAAGAGAGAGAGAAGACCGAAAGCAAGGACACCAATGTTGGCATTATAGAGGTTCAGCCATTATATTCATTGCATAAATGAATTTTCTGATGCTTGTGTTGGTCAGCCATCCACGTCTACTAATAGAGACTACAAATTAAGCAAATACAAATACAAGCAAGAAGCATGTAATCTCTCTTGTTTTTAACTTCTAACCAACAACCTCCAACAGTTAATTTGAGCATTTTACCAAAATCTCATGTGTCAACCAATTAAGCAACAAGAAGGGCAAATTAGCCCTCGAAACTCGCAAAATCTTACTCGAAAATTCTGATAACATATTGTACAGAGTATGTGTATATGTCTAAATATACTTCAACCCGGAGAGATACTGTTGTCTGGAGATTAGATACTGCGCCAACGAATATATAACTCCGAGCAGCCCCAAAATCTTGATCTTTATAATATCCGTCATTATGACGGATGGCAGATTGAGGGGGATGGTAAGCAATGGCCTCGAATCAGCCCGTTTCATGTAGCTCCAAACGAAGCGGTTGAAAAGGATATGGCTCGGGAATGTAAGAATCAGGAGGGCAAGATTCTTGACTGCAAAGATCCAATCGGGTCCCCCAATATCGACACCCCAGCCTGTATTTCCATGCCACACCTCTTCCCATATGCTGTACAAGGCGGTCAACACCAAGTAAACAGAGATGGCAACCGTAACAGGGAAGTACCTTTGTTTATCACCAAAACCAGCGAAAAAATCGGAGTCCTGATTGAGCAGCAACAGAATAGGCGCCAAGAGAAATATAGCACGGTTAGAGCCACCCGTCAGATGCACATTCAAGATCAGGCATATCGCGAAACACATCACGGTGGCAACATTGCCAACTGCTGGCATCCAGGCTCCCTCTGCAGCCATTCGTTTGATCGTAAATGTAGGCATGGTAGAGGCCCTGGCGTTGCTTCATAAATCTCAATCTCGGAGGGACAGTGGCTGAACTGCTTTCGCCTGACTGGCTATGCCGAAGCCCACCTTGTTCAGCAGATTTTTCCCGCATAAGTGAAGCCAACTCAAACTTTATCTCAAGTGCTATAAGCATAAAGATTGCTGCATATAGACCAAGAAGAGACGTTCTGGCACCCTCGATTGCAAGTAGTGTTGCAATCCTGTTGTCTTCCTCCGCCATGTCTTCAAATCCAGTTTCTCCGAGGAAATTCTTGTTAATTCTAACCTGGCCCTCCAGTAAATATGTGACTGGAAAGAGAGCCACAATCAGCGCAAATATCCAAGGGAGAAGCTTTGTGCTAGAGGCGGATGGTAAATGAGTGAAAACAACAAATACAGATGTGCAGACCATGGTGACAATGATGAGGGCGTGTAAAATTGCTGCCTGGAGGAAGTACTCTGCAGAAATGTAAATTCCCAGAGCGATTCCCACAGAGATGGCATAAAATGTCCTCAATTCAACAATGTACTTAATGGGAATTATGGAGGTGACACCAGCCAAAGTGAGCAGGATTGCTGCAATAAGCAACCATGATGGCCATGTAGGCTTCGACGCCATGAAGCCATATATGGAAATGTCATCAGCAGTTTGCCGAGCAGATCTGATTAGGTCGGAATGATAAGTCCATCCCAGTGGAATTGGTGGCTGCATCAGGATGAACAGCAGACCAGTTGCCGCGACCAACACCAAGTATCTCTTAGCAGCCTGCAATGAGAAAAGGTAATTAAGTATCCTTAGTCATAATGAAAATTAATACTACTATGAGAGTATGGTAATCAGCAATAAGCTCTTCATAATAACAGAAAACACAAAGAAAACATAATCATTTTTCACTTAATATTAACAAAACTATTACTGGAGGATTCTGCAGAAAGAAATTCTATGACGTGACATGTTAACAGTAAGCAGCAACAAATATCCAACTGTTTGAAAATAAAAGTAAAATGAATTAAAATGAGTTAACTAAATACCAACAGACATCAAGCAGGTCACATGGCTCGACAGTGGATATGCTTGCTCCTATCAATTAGTAAAACTACATATAAATCAGTATCTGAAAGCTCTCTCAACTTAAAAATCTTTCTCAAGCGAGAACTTCACAATAATGACAACTTTGGGTTGCCCAGTATGGAAATCAAGCAAATTAAGTACTTGTTAGCTTGACACAGAATAGACCTCAGAGAAAACAGAAATGTTCGAATGAAAATAAAGGATGTACCATGACATGAGAAAAGTGCAGAGCAACAATTGGTACACAAGCTAATCCTGTCAAGAGGATGCAAGAGCCTAAAAGCAAACCATCAGATGGAGGCCTCCCGTTCCACCATTGCAGGGCTTCAAAAATTGTTTCACGACAAAACCAGACAGATAATGCAACAACACCAGCATGTGCGTAACCTTGCCAAGGTTTCATCTTTGATGCTGATTTAGATTTATCCCTGTGAGGCAATGGAAAAAGTTAAGTTTCTGTAAAGAAAATGTGATATTCAAGATAGGAAAAGGTTCTGCCAGTACTTATAAAGCAGCAGTGGAGGAGATACTGCTAACAATAGAAGAGCTGACACCCACAACACAGCCCTTGATGCCATAAAAAGCATAGATAGCTTTGATGAATACAGACAAATCAGAACCCAAACAGCCTTTGATCCAATTCTTTGATCTGCTGAAAGTCTCCTCACAATGGCCAAACCAGCAAAAGTAGTCATGACAACCATATAACTAGGATACATCACATCATCATCCATCCCATAATAGTAAACATTTGAATAGTTAAAAAAATTGTTTTCAATATAGCACAGCAACAATGCATGGCCGATCAGTCCAGCTTCAGTCAGGAATCGAAATTTTGGTGGAAGAACAGCAAAACCAGGAACTGCCATTGCCAAAATTACACTGCCAACTATAAGCTTGCAGAAGGATTTCAATGACATGCCTGCTATCCAAATGTTAAGGTCCCAATAGTTATGCATCACAAACCATGCCACCATCAAGCTCCCCAGCACAACAAATGCAGAGTACGATTGCAAACTCTTCTTTGTAAAGAAGCGAGCCAAATAATATCCAGCTACTGATGGGAGTGGAAGGAACTGCAAATGAAGTATAGAGACTTTGAGTGGTATTCTGTTCTAGAATAGTGACAATAGCAAACAGGGTACAAGCCATATAAAAAGCAACCCTATCTTTCAAGAGGAGAATGCAAGTGGCAAGTGAATCAATCATACAAGAGATGGATTGACGGGAAAAAAAAAATACACTGGACTAAGAGCATCCAATACAGCATATATAATCTTGGCAATCACATCCATGCTACTATTTTTAACAATCAATTGCAATACATCAAAAAATTTCCTTTTTGAAGCATAAATGTTTATCAAGATAAGCTACTCTAATTATTAGTTTATGCTCCGATTTTATGGAGTTGTAGGAAATGGAAATTCCCAGCTGCCATTGATAAGAATATACGATGCATAGTGGCATCCAATGGTTGTTAACAATTTTTATACTCACAAGCAAAACCTTTGTCGTTAGAAATTAGGATGGAAGGTGACATGGCACAATCGTGCACTGTCTATGTGGTCATTTCAGACATCTGATTGGACATATTGGCTTTATCTAAATTGAACCAGTAAGGGATATAACAAACTGAAGTGTGAGCTCAACATGACAACTCAATTTCCTTGACCTCATCGACAGAAGACACAGAGCATCTAAAACCTTACTCAAGAAGGACCTCAACAAGACTCGATCTCCAATGATCTTGACCAGGTCTCCACCTCCAGATCAATTTCAATGATGAAGGGTTCACTGTTCACAACTCTCCTGAAGATCTTGACCTAATACTAGGGCGGCTATTGCCTACACCATCATCCCAGTTGGCCCTTTAGGTCCACTTGGCCTCTTACCGACATATAAAGGGCATTTCTACAATTTCAGCCCCATCACTTTGGTTCTTTACTCAAGCATTTATTGCCTCAAACTACCTACTAACTCCAATCCTTTGGTCAACATTGATCTAACTTAGGCACCAGATGGCTTCGTTCTCCCAACCAGCCAGACGTGTGTTTCCTGTCAGACCCACGCTACATCACCAAGCAAGGTACTGATTGCTCGACACCACCAACCTCACATCAATAACTTGGCCACACACTAGAAAGAAGGATTTGCAATATCTCCTACAGAAGTTACCCATCAGCTAATCAGTTCTCCAATTCTTCCTCCAACCACTCTTTCTCTTTCTGTGTCCAAGTCGAGGTTCAACAAAGCTACACAACGGAAGGAGGACCAAAAGAATGCTTTTGTTGAGTTTGTTTTACATTCACCATGGTGGAGACAGTGTTATGGCAATCATTGGATTTTTAGATAGATAAGTAGACGGATAAAAAAGCAGAGATAAATGAGATTATGGACTTATGTAATGGCAAGAAAACACAAGAAAACATGTCTATATTCCCATGCTAACTATTTACTCATGTCTCTAGACAACTTTCTTTCACTAGTCCATGTAAATAAACAAAATTACGGCTACCTGACAATCCTGAAACTCCTGCATGTTAAAGAAAATTACACAACTCACATTTTCCTTGGCAACTAGTCAACATATAACATGAGCCTCAAAAGCATGCAAGTTTAGAGAAATATATTACATGCACATTAGAAACAAAAGTATATGAAGTTTGTGGAAGATAGTTCTTTTCAACTTAAGAAAAACAGATACGACATGGGAGCTCTGATGGTGCTGAAGGGCAAGAAGGCATGTTCAAAGATTATCTGCCTAGCTACACATTCACAAAAGTTCTTAAAACAAATATTAGACAAAGACTATGTTCAGGATCGGAAGATATTAGTTGGATGCACTTACAAGAAAAGAACTAGTAAGAGATTATAATAAAATTCACAATATATATATATATATATATCAAGCAAAGTAGTATCACATTATTCAACAACTAAAGATGAATGCCATAAGCAATTGAACTTGGAGAATACATACGAGAACAGGAAATCCCACAACAATTGCTCCAGCAGCACTGACAATGATGGCCAATGCAGTGAAGACCAGTGAGCTGAAGGCGTCGGAAACCATACCAACAGCATAAGTACCAGCAGCAACTGCACCTCCAAGCATTGTAATGGTGACTAAAAGATAATTCAGCGGAGGTGGCACATGAATGTACCGCCCAAATGAATGGAAAACAACCCTAACCTCTAGGCATACAACGACAACAACCAAAGCCAGAGCACCGTTAGCAAATCGAATGCTCTGCAGCTGGTGCTCATTCTTAGTAACCCACCACAACGCCCCTCTCGTAGACGCATAAAGTTGAAACAGAAAAGGAATGAAGAAAAGGAGGAATAAATCGCATACAGCAGCACTAGATGAAAACATCACCAAATAGTGCGAGGCAATGTGGAACATTAAAGGACAGAATAAAAGATACAAAGTGTGCACACAACTCTCAAGCTGACCAAGAATTAAGCTATCATCGGGAACCTGACCTCCATGGTAACTAACTTCTTGCTTCATTTTGAATGACGATATCCGAGGAACCGAATAAAGCCAATAGAAAACGCAATTAAAGACCATGAGATAGTAAGCAGCATTGATCATACCAACGGCCGAAACAGTTGCCCATGTGAAAAGCGCGGAAGCGATGAGCGGAACACAAGCGAACAAGAGGCGTTCGAGAGAAAGCACAATGGTGGGATACTCGATTTGTATCCACTTGAACTGAAGCGAAACCCAAACCCCAATTAAGAAATTCGCCAATGCACAAGTAAAGATGGCCAGGATAGCAAGGAGAGTATGATTGAAGGAGTAAAATAGACCGGAGCTGAAGAAGAAAGCAATCTGCGCGGCAATGAGGGAAAACCAGACGGCAAAGAAAGAGCCCGATTTGAAGCTGAGAGAATCGAGGATGTAAGCAACCATAAGACCAACAACAAGGGTAGCAACAACCGGTGCGCCGCCTAGGTCGAGTAGGAAGGCGGCGGATGGGACGAGCGCAACCGCAATTCTGGCGTTGTGGACAAAGGAAGAAGGTGAGAATCGGGAATTCTTCATCGATGAGCTGGAGCGGCGGCCGCCGCTGGGTGGTCCGCCGTAATAGAAGGAGGTCGGGGGGCTAGGGTTAGGGTTTTCGTCGCTGTTATAGGAGGAGGAGGAGGTGGTGGGGAAGGATGGGGCGCTGGCGGAGGAGGAGATGTACGGCCGGAAGGACCGCGGCTGGAGCTCCGGCGGCAGCATTTTGGCCGGCGGCGGCGGTGGAGGATTCTCTGTGATCGGATCGGAGTGAGTGTAAGAAAAAAAGCGAGTCAAAGCCTGAGCTATGACGTTTCAGATTTTAGAGAAACGTAAAATTTTATTAGAAAAATAATAATAATACAAATAATAAAATGAAAAAATAAATGTAGGGGCGTTATCGTCTTTTCGAGTTGAGACAGGTGTGATGTGTTTGGGAGAATAATGGCCGTCGATTTATCTAAGTGGGACCATCCTCAAATAGATGATTCGTTGATTTATTTTTCATTCTTATTCTCTAAATTCATTTAATTTAAAAGGACATGTATAATTACCAAAAAAGAAAGGACGTATTCGTTAGTAACTATATTTATTTCTAGTTATTCAAATTTAAATCTTGACTGTTATTTGTTAAGATGAACTCCTTAGAAAAAAAAAATATTCTTATAAAGTTGTTGGATGAAAAATATAATTTTAAGTTTTATGGAATCTTAATAGAAACCATGTTTTTTTTTTCTATCAAGAAGATAAAATAAATACAAAAATTCATAGTTTGACAAATTTGTTACTACAATCTCACGCAGTACTTTATTGAGCAATACAATATAATAATAATAATAATAATAATAATAATAATAATAATAATAATAATAATCGTCATCAAATTTATATTTCAATTCGTTCTTGAAATTCGATTTTCATTATAAATTTTTAATCTGCATAAATTCATAAAGAAATAATTTTATCTGTTGTATAAAGCATCGGTGCATCTTGATCGTAATTAAACATTTAGGCTTCATTCGATTTGTCATGTAAAAGTAAAGCGGGATAATAAATTTTGAATCAGTTCCAACCATGTATTTCGCATATATTGTTCGGTGTCCAAATAGCTCGTACAATCTCATTTGTGAAATAACCCTCATGTTTGAATTTGAAAGTATCTGAGGGTAAATTCACCACCCAACATTGTTAATCTTCCATCCTTGATACCTAATTTCAATCCCCCCCCCCCCCCCCAACATTTACAATGTGTTTGGTGAAGGAAAGAAACAAAATTGAGTAGAAGAGAAAATGAGATGAAAGAAAAGAAAATTAGTTGATTTAAATTTTCACGTGTTTGTTTGGACTGAATCTTTTCATTTTTTGTTCAATTTTAGAAGGAAATTTTTTTTGATGAACTCTGTATTAATTTTTACGTTTCTTCTACTTTTTCATATACAACCAATTAAAGAAAAATGATTTATTTCATTTTATTTTCTCTACTTCCACTATCATTCTTCCTATTTTCCTTCTTATCAAACAAACCATTAATGTCCGCCAATAAAAGTGTGCAATAGCGAGTCAACCACAATTAGGATCCGACACATTTTAAGTTGGAAATCAAATATAATTTTAGAAGACATTAACGCCCAATTTGTGGACTAAGTCTAGCCAATTTTCCTTATGTACGGACAGCTTTTTTATTTTCTTTTCTTTCATTGAATTAGGAGAGTAAGCTGATTAGTATGCATAAACTAAAATTAAAAACAATTCCACCAAACAAAAATAAATAAATAAAAGAATGAAAAAAATAAGAAAATACAATTTATGTTTACAATGGGAGAATTTACAATCACAACAAAAAAATGGGTTTTTCATTTTTCTCTTTTAGCTGACAAAAAATAAACAGTGAATATTTTATATTCCTACTTCTCCTAAAAAAAAAAAAAGTTAGAAGCTGGAAACGGTATTCAAACTATTTTTTTCCCCCAATTTCCCCAATTCACTATTCCAACTTAGGGTTGTCAATGGAGCGGTTTTTAATCTTAATCCGATCCAAGTTAGATCTAAATTTTAGTATATTCAATTGATTAAAATATTCGATAGGTCAGATCTGATGGCAAATATTAGTAACCCGAAATAAATAGGTTGGATTTGGAATGAAGTAGTCCGATCGGTTAAAGATCCGAATATGAATTTTAATAATACTTTTTTATTATATTAGCAACCTTACATATATAATGTTAGTAAATAATTTTATATAGAATGCAATATCCAAACCATTATAACTCATAATAGACTTTTTTTATATTTTCCAAAATATTTTTTTTTTGAAAAATAATGTATAGTTTTTATACATGTTATAAAATAATTTTCTACTTATTTAAATTTTATTTTTACATAAAAAATAATTTTTTTATTGCTTCTTTGATTTTAAAATTTTAAATTTTTTAACAGTTACTCGGGTCAAAATTTTCTATCGAGTTTTGAATTTTTTTCTCAGATTCAGACTCAATTGAAATGAAAGTACATCCTATAAGATTCGAATACTAAATAGGCTTATCGAATTCGAATTTGGATTCAAATTTTCCTGATTTGATCCACATCTGATCCATTGACAGCCCTATTCCAACTTATTGTAACCTTTTTCACTACTTGTAAAATTATAAGCATTTACAAACACTCCCATGCCCCAATATTTTGGTTCTTGGAACTAAAAAAATGTCACGGGCTTGTCACAATTTTTCCCCTTAGGGTACAATAAAATTAAAGTCCACAATGTTATGAGGCCAAAAATGGGAGTCCAGTATATTTGACAGAGGTTGTGATCCATATAGGCTTGCAATTTCAAGATTGTTTTATTAAATAGGCTGTAGATTCGGCCCAACCCAATCATATAATCCTACTTAGGGTTGCAATTATAGGATTCTAAATCGATCCATTTCGAATTTTAAATATTAATCAATTAAACTATTTAGTGGGCTAAATAAATTTAAAAATATTATAATTAAAAATAAGTGCATCAATATAAAATTAAACAAAAAAAAAAATATTAATAAAAAATAAACATGTATGTGAAATGCAGAAAATTGTTCCTGCAAGTTTTTAAGCAATAAAGATCCTACTAGACTGAAAATCGTGTCCCTTACTAGCAAAAAATCTAATGACGGTTGAGGCCCAATAGTTTTTTTCTAGCCCTCCTATATTTTTCCATGGGTGTGGGGTAGTTTTGTCATTTAAGCTCAACCTAAATATTGTAATAGAATTTTAAACTTATGATATAACTATTTAATCTAACTACAATAATAACTAACTTGAGCACTTGATAAGCATTGTTCTATCGGTATTTTATACTATTAGATTGAATATGATAATGTCATAATTTCACTTTTTTAATGTTTTTTGACATCATTATATTTAAATCTAATGATTGAAAATAGCAGTTTAATAATACTTGACTGGGCAGCATGAATTCTATCCATGTACAACTTGACCTTGGATTCAAATGTTATTTAAATGTTAATGATATACATAAATTAAATTTATTTATTTGATAGGTATATGGATCAATATGCACAAATAATACACAAAATAAAGGGTCACAATTGGCAATAATATTCTATAGGCGTTTTACTATTGAGGATAATTTTCCAAAGTAACTTTTTAAAAAGGCAAGCAAAATAAATATATTTCCCAACTCAAAATTTGAAGAAAAATAAGTGAATGGACAAATATACCCCGGTGCCCTAGAAAACTGAATGACGGTCAAGATTTTTCATCCCGACTAATATCCGACGGCGCTCGCCTATCAACTACTCAAATATAAAGCATCGCAGAAACCCTAGAAATCACTCTCCTTCAGTCGCCTCATCAGCTTTCTGCCTTCGCTAGCTTTCTTCTCAGTTTCAAACCGCGACTCTAATCTTTGATTCGAAAATGGTAAATATGTGATTCGATTCATGGCTGATGTAATTTTTTTTTTCTGTTTTTCTTTGGCTGTAAATTGAGGATTTGATATTTGTTATAGGTTCTCCCAAATGATTACGATTTGCTCAACCCGCCGGCGGAGCTTGAGAAGAGGAAGCACAAGCTCAAGCGCCTCGTTCAGTCCCCGAACTCCTTCTTCATGGTACAATTCTGTCTATATACACATTTATATATATATATATATATATATATATATATATATATAATATCTATATGTGCGTGTGATTTGTCTGTGTTGTTTGCGTTTCTGGTTATGCCGTATTAATTTGGGGTTTGGGATTTGTAGGACGTCAAGTGCCAGGGTTGCTTCAATATGTAAGTTTCTCATCATCTGAAAAATTTAGAACAGTTTATGCATTGGAAGTTTTTCATTTTTGTAAATCTCTGTGTGTATATGTGTGTAGAACGACTGTTTTCAGCCACTCGCAAACAGTGGTTGTGTGCGGGAACTGCCAGACCGTGCTGTGCCAACCGACCGGAGGTCGTGCCAGGCTCACAGAAGGCTGCTCCTTCAGGAGAAAGGGTGATTGATGTCTTTTTTCCAATGATATGTACTCGATTTGCATTCTTGAGATAGTGAAAAAAAATGCTAGACAGGGTTGGTTTCATGAGTGGGGATGCTCTGAGGCAAGGGGTTTTTTTGGATGAATGTTTGTTTTGATTTCTAAACCCTCTTTTTAAGTTTTAATGAATTCAAAAGTGAACTGTTATGTTATCTAGTTTTTGTTAAGAGATATGAGAATTGATCTTATTAGTTCGATGTGTATGTGCTTTTGATGTTTGTTATTTGTTTACGATTCATTTCTTTGGATTGCCGTTGGGGACTCTGGTTAAAATGTGTTCTTGGAGGTCGTAGTGCGCAATGAGTTTCTGTTTTTCACATTCTACAAAGTGCGTGCAAGAGTGAAACATTTAGGGGATTTGCTCAGCTTAGCTAAACCTGGTACTGTATGATTGATAGATGAGTTATGTTTTTGAGAATTTTTTACTTTTATTAGTATGGAATCTGTTTTCCTAGGTGAAAACTCTGTACGATTTGAACGGATCTTAGGGAGTTGGGTATCTCCATTTGTCTTGTCTTAGTGATATTTGTATTTCCTCTGCTTTCAAGAATGTGGACTAGTGCTCTTAGCGTGCACCAAGTTCTTGTGCTATGTTTCAACTGTCCTTGCTGAATTATGGACTGTAGTCTGGGCTGTGCTTCAGTTAACGATTTAGTGGCAAGCCTTTTAGTACTGCATCACTTTGTCTAGTGGAGACTTTTGCCTTTTATTGCCCATTAAGGTTTCAATTTGAATGTCTTGTAGGATGTAAGAATAATAGTTATTTGTAAAATCCTTGTTTGTTACATTATCCTTTTCACGTATAGTTCTCACCACTTAGACTTGTTATGTTTATCTGTGGAATCAGATAATTTTATTTCCCTCGGGTTTCGAAGGATTTGAATCTGTTGCTTTGAAATGTGGCATTTAGCATCTTTGGAATTTGTAGATTGAGGGAGTGATTATTTAGTGAAACTAGGATTACAATGGGTTGTGGAACAACCAAAACGTTATTTTCGTTATGGTGTATTTGTATTGGGGAAATTCTAGCGTTGACCGGGTTGGCGAAACAAGTGTACTCACGTGTGTTTCTTTTTGCTTTCCTTTTGTTCTTTTTTGGGGTGGGGGGTTTGGGCAACATGGTCAGACCTGAGCAGATGCTCTAGTTGGCTATTCTCATGTGAAGTCGGTAAATGGGTTTGCTATTGGTCCGCAGTCGTATATTATTAAATGTTAATATATTTTGATTTTTTGATATTTTTTGTAATTGCAACACATATCTACTTACGGAATAACGGTACACATTACGTATACAGTTATACTGTATACCGCCATCACCAGGCTTGAAAATATATACAGCAGATAGATGTGTAATAGTTTCTTTTGTTTTCCATGTGTGAGCTCGTACTTGGATTTTAGATATGAATGCTCCTATACAAGTACCGGAAATAGATCTATCTTTATACGTAGTTTCTCCTATTCGACCGTTTTTTAACATAATCTTTTTAAAAAATTGATAAATATTTGTTTATTTGTTAAATAGTAATACAAATATATTAATTGTTCGGTCCAATTTGGAACTTATTTAATACAATTTGAATATTTTGCTACATAATTGTGCAACGATATTTTTTTTATTGATACGAAAGAGATACGTGGCATTTGTGTGGTAGGAGGTTGTAATAAAGAAAGAAAAAATTGTGACATTGAAGCAAGTGTATTGATGAACGTAGTAGAAAATTATAGTAGAAAATATGACTCTTATTAAATGAGCGTATTAATGAATATGGTACAATCATGCGAATCTTATTAAATGAGTGTATTATTGAATACAGTATATGATTGTAGTAGAAAATCAAAACTGTATTAAAGCATTTGGCGCTAGCGTTGGTGTCCACTTGGTGGTACGTTGCTCATCAGATGGATGGGCACGCTAAGTTTTGAGGTTTTTGTTTGGATATTACGCGATACCTAAATTCAGTTTTGAAAGTTAATTATGTTAGGGAGTCTAATTAATTAAAACAATTCATCTGTTTGGTAGGGAATAGGGAAAACAAGCCATAATAGTCTTCAACTTTTATATTTATATATCTATTGTTGGTCGGTGCAAAACACTAGTTCCCACAAAGAATAGTTAAACAGGTAAAAACAAAGATAATTCTCTCATTTGACTTTGGGCACATATATTTGTGGCGTGGCATATTTTTGATCGGACCTGTTTAGGCCACGTGTCACCCGTCGGACCCATTCACAAAGAGTGCCTCCTGGGCGATCGGCTATGATGCTACGGACACGGAAATGGGGACACAGACACGACACGACACGGACACGACTACTAAAAAATATATTATATTATGTTATATATTTATAATTTATTAAATTAAAGTATGTGATAGAGAAATAGTAATATTCATCGTTATAACAAGTATCTTTTAAAATCAAATACATGATTAAAATAAAAAGAATTCATCATCATTCAAATATCTAAATATAAGCAAGTAAAAGAGTTAACACAAATTATAAAATACAATTAAAAAAACTTATTTGTTATTTTCAGTTTTTTCCACTAATTTTTTAAAAATTTTAAAAAAGACCCCATTTGCACTTTGTAATATATCAAAAATGCCCCAACCGTGTCCCACACCCCCTTCAGCCGTGTCGGACACTGTGTCAGAATTTTTTTTTTTTTTGAATTTTCGGACACGGTTTTTGCTGTGTCGGACACGTGTCGGGGCCGTGTCCGTGTCCGACACTGCACCGAAGCATTTTTTGCCGTGTCCGTGCTTCCTAGGCGACCGGTTGATTGAGTTGCTCTCTGATCAGTCCCATGCGAGTCGACTAGTTTGTTCGAGATCTGATTGTGCGGTCGGGCCTATATCCCGTACTTCATTAATTAATTAGACCTAGTTTGCCACTCGATAATGTACGAACACTTTAAAAAATCACACTATGCAGTGTCAGACATGGACACGGCTCAGACACGTGACCGACACGACAACCACGTGTTCGAAATATAAAAAGAAAAAAGAAAAAGTCCGACAAAGGCTTGTCCAACACTTTTTGGGCATGGCTAGACTTTTTTTGATATTTTACAAAATTTATAATGAGCTCTTTTTTCCAAATTTTAAAAGGATAGTGGTAAGTTTGAAAATAAAAAAAATAAGATTATATTTATCTTAAACTAATTAATTAAATTCAAACTATTTATCTATCGGCCTTTGTTTCAAATCGTCTTTTTCATCTATCTCTTCTTCTGGACAAATCTCCAATCAAAAATTATTACCGAACAATTTCATGATATTCTATTTTACTGATGGATATTTCTATTTCTCTATCATGCACTTTGATTTAATAATTTACAAACATCTAATATAATATAACATAATATTTTAATAACCTTGTCGGAGCCGTGTCGTGTCCTAAAATTTTAAAATTTTCTGTGTCACCGTATCCGTATCGTGTCATGTTTATGTCCGCATATCCGTATTCGTGTCCCTGTATCATAGATGCCACTAGATTGAACCCTTAAGCTTATGGGTCACTCTACGTCACCACATGATGACCTACTATGCTTAGGGACCCCATGAGGGAAGATCTATATGACCTGCTATGCTTAGAGACCTATTTCAGCTAACTCACATTGCCTTTTTCTTGTTGCAGGTTCTAGTCTTTCTGATCAACTCCACTTACCTTAAACTCGACAGGAGTAGCCGACCAACCCAACCGCTCCCAAATTCGACCTGCATCAATTTGCATTTAGTTAAATACGATAATTTTGTCAGGGGCTTTGATCATTTAAACAAGGTTTTGTGTTCAAATTTTGTACATTTTCACATGTAAAAAATAATTATTGAGAGAATAACCATTTATACGATTCACGATGATTGCCTCGAACTTAGTTGGGCCTGATTGAGGGTGATGGATACCGAAGTTTCATGAACAAAAGAATATGATAACAATAGTGCTTGCCCATTTTCTAGAAAATTGTTTTGAAAGATGACACAACAATTTGCTATTTGAAATCCAGCACCTAAGCGTAGTTTCACAAGAGCTCCTCTTTTTGACCTTTAAGGATATGTGCGTCGTCACATATTTTTTCAATATAAAATATGAATCTATCTATTAGCTTTACAATTTTAATACTACTATAATTTACTAACCAAATGCAATTTTAATTTTGCGTACCCCAGGAACGTCCTTTAATAAAGCTCTTTACTTTTATATTGTAATGTTTACTTTATTTAAATACTAAATATTTGAAAGCATACATTATAAATAAAATTGAAAAGCACATTTTCACGTTATTTTAATTGATAACATACAAAAATTAAAGGATGAAATATTATTTCTTTAAAATTTAAATTAAATATTTTGTAAGTAAATTGAGTTTGTGCTCTAAGTCGAGCTTATATTTTGAGGACCATTCAGCTCAAGCTTGAGCTTCAAAATTTTTAAAGGCTCAATTTGACCTTAACTCGTATGCACTTTTGAAAAAATATGAATAAATAAATTTTTCTATATTATCGCATATTAAATTGCATAAAGTTTTTGAAATTTAATTAATCACATGTTTAATGCACGTATTTTGTGATTAATTATTACATAAACAACAAGAATTCCACCCATCATTACTTGCCTCATCTTGCAACGCAAAAAAATTAAACATCATATATTAATAAAGAAATTGTATGATAATAATAATTATCATAATCATGGTTTAATATTGAAAACTCGATTTATTATATAACTACGAAAGATAGTTGATTACTATATATAAGCCATTGCATTACAAGGAAAAGAAAGCAAAAACAAAAAAAAAGTGGAAAATTCAAAATAAAAAAATAAATAAAAACACACACAATTTGGATCCTAAAAACCCAAACAAACCAATACAAATTCCCCGACAGGCATCCCCTTAAATTAATATATAGTAAAATTATAAAGAACCCCGTTTAATTTTTCAAGGAAAATGTAAAATCAATCAGAACCACCCGAAACCGCCGGAGAAGCTGTTTCTGCCGCTGTTCGCGGCGTCGATGTCGAAGCCAAAATAATCATCCCCTACGACGTCGTATGTAGCCGCCGCATCGAAGCTCCGCCGCTGCTCCGACAGCTCAAGATACCTCATGTCATTCAGAACTCCATGCCCCATTTCCGACAGCACCGGTGGCTCCCCGGAGTAGCAGCTGCTCGTGATATCGGGTGGGAGCGGCGGCAGCTCGGGGGCGCCGCCGCCGGGCTGCGGGCAGTATTCGAAATCGCCGCTGCTAGCACCAACGCTCTGTTGCTCGTGGAGATTCATGTTGTTGAAATTTGTGTTGTTGTTGTGATGCTGATCATTCCAAGAGTCCCCTGTGAGCTGGAACCCTGTGAATTGGCTGGTGTCGTCGCCGCCGCCGAAGCAGAACATCTGCTGTTGCTGCTGTGGGAAATCCGTTGGAAATCCATCGGAAAAACGGTGGTGATTGCTGGGAAAGAGCATGGAGAAGTTGTCGTTGCGGGCAGCCTCGTCGGGGGAGATGATGGAGGTGACGGAGGAGCCCGGCGGCATGTCAGAGTAAACGAAGTTGGTGCGGGCGCGGGAGCCGCGCATGGACCGGGCCGCCCTGTCGTAGGCCAGCGCTGCCTCCTCGGCGGTGTCGAAGGTGCCCAGCCAATGGCGCTCCTTGGTCGTCGGGTCGCGTATCTCCGCCGCGTACCGGCCCCAGGGCCGCCGCCGGACGCCAAGGAACCGGTTTGTCGTCGCCGATGATTCTTGCTGGTTCTGCTGGCTCTGATTGCTGCTCCCCTTTCTTTTGCTCTTCGACGGAGAAGGCGCGGCCTCGCTGCCGCCGGATTTGTTCATGCTATCCATATGGATAATGTATGTAGATACAGATATAGAGGTGTATGTATTTAGATTAGCTATAGCCCTGACAAAGATACTGTTTATCAGTTGATGATGGAAGGTACTGAGATTTCCTGACAATGAACAGAGCAAGAAAGATGGGCAGAGAGAGAGAGAGATGAGAGAGAAATAGACGAGAGAGAGTGAGAGAGTTAGAGTGTTTGATGGTGTGAATTTTCAGTTGTTTGTTGTTGATGATGCTTTGTGGCAGTTGCGTTAGGGGGTTTAAATAAGGAGATTTTTGTTGAATTTTTTTTGAGATTTATTTAATGATAATTAAAGCGTTTGAATGGATTGATGGATGGATTAATATAAAGGAGTAGTGTAACATGGAGCTCTAAAAGGTGGTGATCTAAATTAAATAAAAACAGGGGCCTAAACTAATTGGATTGATCATCACATGCATCATTATTAGCCATATGCATCTCTGAATCCAATGCCATTATAGTAAATCAATAGTTTATTTAAACATAAGATTAATCAAAAAAACATTATTCCCCCAATTATTAGATCAATGAATGAATGTATTTTGGAAGTTTCAACGTGCTCGAATTATGAAACATACGATACGAATTAAGGAACACGACAATCGAGTTGGGTTTAACAACGGCTTCAGCTGTGGAGGTAGTAGCGGAACTATATATAATTTAATTAAAAGCTACACATGAATTCTTTAACTTTAAAATTATTTCATATATATCATCATATTTGAGTAAACATGAAAATTTTCTTTTAGTGCATTCTCTAATTATTTCCCTAAATTCTTCTGATTTAATTATTTGTATTAAAAATGACTCGTAACAGATAGGCGTATCCTTTAACTCCGATTTTTGACTCTACCACTGGGTGGAGAGCCAGATAATTCTTACTTGCATCCGTGCAAAAAATCCAACGGTTGGGATTAAGCCATCGGCTACTAATGTGGCTCAATCCTCACGGTTTGATATTTTTAGACCTAATGTGTTTATTTTTATTTTTATCAAGAAGCGTGTTTCCAATGGCCCATGAAACGTTGAAAGAAAAGTTTAAAAAGGAGCTAGAAGCATTAATAGTTGCTTTGAATTTTTCGCATTACTTGCAATTTAAAATAGAATATTAAGAAAATAAAAAAAAATTCAAAATTCAAAATTCAAAATTCTTTTGATAGCCCAAAAAAACCGACCGATAATTTTAGAAGCTTTTGCAAACGCCCATATGTCCTTCATAAGAATTTTTTGGTAGCAATCTCATCGAATTTTTTAAGGATTTAAATACAAAAATTGATATTAATATCATTCAAGATAAAAAAAAATTTAAAACTAATTTTTAGAAAGTTGCCACAAACACCCTATATATATATATTTTTCGTAAAACTTAGGTCTAAGAATTTTTAAGAATCATTAGAATCCGATTGGTTAGAAACTTCAACCGAAAGACGGTAATTTTAGGCATAAATCCCTTGTTATTAAGTGTTTTTAATTAGACATTTTTTCCGATCTTTTTTGAGTGTTCAAATCTTTGCTCTTATTGTATCATGTCCTACAATTGATCTTTCTTGGAATGTAGATCTTAAAGAAACTTTGCTTCTGAAACTAATCATAAGCCGTACTAGAAATCATATATATATATATATATATATATATATAGAGAGAGAGAGAGAGAGAGAGAGAGAGAGAGAGAGAGAGAGAGAGAGAGAGTTTTGATGAGAACAAGTAGTGTCCCCATAATAAGCATATAAGCATGCATCCTCTTCTCCTGAGATTTACGACTTTTTGCACGTCTAAAGAAGAGCTGCAAATACTCATGATCGCTAAATTCTAATGTGTGTGATTCAATCATGATTTCAATCGGATTGCTAGCAATCATTGGCCTCACTGCCCCTAATCATTCTTCTATGAGGTTTCCATCCTTCTTACACACACAAACATATTGCCTCACAATAAGTTGATGGGCATTTTGCTCATCACAGTGATTGATTGATGGGAAGTTCTAGTTATTATTCAATTCCAGTCAAATCAATATTGATTATGTAAAAATTTTAGTTTACATTTTGTTCGGATCGAATCAGAATTAATTACGTGACTATTGTTTTAAAACTTGTCTTGTGATTAATAAATAATTTAAAAAAAGTAATCAATCACTTGACAAATATAAAATAATGTAATATGAAGAATATTTTATAATGTGGTTTGGTGTATATTTTAAGGATAGTAACTTGTCATATGACAAGTACATATAATACTGCATAATATGCGATTAATTAGTTGTATTTGAACCTATTTCATGCTAAAATTTTAGTGATCGAGTGACATTCTTTATTTAAATTTAATTTTATTATTAGTAAATAATACCAATCACGAAAAATTTGAATTTTGCTCGATCTCAAGTGTGGATTAGAAAAGGATCTAGAAATATTCTTTTTTTTTCTTTTGCTTTTTTGTTTTAAGAAAAGAACAAATTAGGGAGATTAGACGGTCCCTGATTTATATTTGAATTGACAAATTTGGAGTTACGGAGTTTATATTGATAATAGTAAATCAATTAAACTTCCTTGGATAATTTTAAAAATAATGAATTTCTAATTCTAGAGCTCTCATCATTTTAAGTTGTATTTTCAGTTTGAAGTTTTTTAATATAATGTTATTTGAAATACTTCATTCAAATTAAAATAAAAACTAGCCAATTTTCAGTGAAAAATTCTACTGAATATTTTCTAAAAAAATGAAAAGATTACTGTTGAAACTTCATGAATTTTTCTGCTGAAATATTTTATTTATAAATATAAAAAATATTCCAGCGTATGACAATATTTTTATATTTAAACATAAAAAGAAGCCCGTTAGATTTCGTCGGAAATTTTCCACCAAATTGGCCTGCCAAGCTTTTGGCGGACGTTTGTCGGATATCTTTTTCAGCAAAACTTTCACCGAAAATGTGAAAGCGATGAAGTTTTATCAGTCGGAATATTTTTGTTGGAATCTTGTCGAAAAATTGAAATTTTGATAAATTTTTGCCTGAAAACTCCGTCGGGATTTGACAGTCTTCCGTAGTGAAATCTTTTCTTTGACTCCAGAACATTCACAAATATGATCCTAAAACAATTTGAGTGTAGAAAGGTTTTAAGAGCACAATAAAAATAAGAATAGGATCAAAATGTCATTGAAAGGAAGGTTTTCTTTTTAACTAAAATCTATCTCTCTCTCTCTATCTCTCTCTCTCTCTCTCTCTATATATATATATATTAATTATGGGAAAAAATGTTTAGTAAATAAGATGCTTTAAGGGCATTTTGGTCCTTTAACCTATATATACATCCAAGTCTTATGTTTTACCATCACCACAAGAATAGCAAGAAGGCTACATGTGTAAAGTCAAAGTGTTAGTGTTATTCCAAGAAAACATGTTCAGAATAAAAAGACTCCAAAATAGAAACAATTTTGTAATAACAGCAGGAAAGAGCAAAAACTGGGGCCTTTCTTTATTAGTGGGAAAAAATTAAAATAATATTATAGGCAATATGATAATCTCAGCCATGTGCATCCAATTTAAGCCAAAATTATCTCGTAATTAATATATTTCAAATGGCATGTTCCTCGACTTTTCCCCCTAATCCAAATACATGGTATTGCCTTTTACTCCTTTTCTTATCTTTCTCAATAATTAAAAAAAGAAAAAACAAGATAAAGAATTCCTAATTTAAGATGCATATTTGTGACACTTTTAAAAAGTGTTTCAATTGTACATTTATTGTGAGACCCATAGAAACTATATTAATGAATTACACTAAACTCTAAACTATAATGTAATTTTGTGACCCCTGTGAACTGTTAATATAATACATCCGTTTCATATTATCTGTCGTTTTTGTATTTTATTTTTATGTCAAAATTTTATGAAAACTATACAATATTTGATGCATTTTTGTTTTCAAATTTACCCTCACATAAATAACAATCACACTACTCTCTAATTATTCTACCACTTATTTTAATAAGTCACTAAGGGGGTAAATTTGTTAAGTAAATTACACTATTAAATTCTCTTAATTTGTATGAAAAAAAAACCCAAAATGACAAATAATATGAAACAGAGGTAGTATATTATTGGGACACTCAATTACATGACATTCTTGATTGGTATCTCTCAATTATACATTCATTGAGACACCCCACGACCAAAGTATATCAATAAATTACACTAACCTGTAAATTTTGTGACATTTATGAAATGTTAAAATATGTTTGTAAGACACTCAATTGATCACATTTTTTGTGACATTTATGAAATGTTAAAATATGTTTGTAAGACACTCAATTGGTCACATTTTTGATCGGTGTTTCAAAATTAAAAATGTTAAAATATCCATTTATGATAATATTTTATGATTTCTCAGTAATTATTTTTTCAGTAGTGGTTGAATTAATGAGATTGAGCTTTTGGAAGAGATTTCTTTGGTATCTAAACCAAAACATAAAACAAGATTAATGTTATTATCCAAAAAAAAAAAAAAAAACAAGATTAATGAAAAGGTTAATTGGGTTCCATGTGAGGGGTATCGTCTTTTAGGAAAAGAACTAATTGGCGGTACTACCTAACACATAGCCCATGTCACACACACACACACACACACTTTTACATGGATAATTAAAATATGGGTTTGGATCAAAGTATAATTAACCCCTAACCACTAACAGTGTGAGACAAGGTGTGCATGAAAGTACTAATATTCAAGATTGTGACAAGGACATTATGGTTGAACAAGGACAAAAGTTGAATATATTGTATATATTTAGAACGAAAAATGAATTGTGAAATCACTAACCCAATAATTGAATAAGTTTGCAATGGGGAAAAGAGAGAAAATTTCGCACCCTAATCAATTAGAATTATTGGGCAAATAAATTTACTCTCACCCTATATGTGTGTGTGTGTGTGTGTGTGTGTATATATATATATATATATATTGTCACTTCTTGATTTTGAGCTCTAGGCATCACTCAGCCAACATCAGTCAAAGCAATCAAAGTCGAGTGATATTAGGTTATTTTGGGTTATCCTAAACATTGACCAGCATGTGGTCTTAAAAGTTGATAATTTTCTGCCCAGAAATGCTCAAAAAAGATTGATTTTTAGTGCTATTTAAAAATAGAAAGAATGTTTTACACTCCCAAATTTAGGGGAAAATGTTCCATTGTTGTCCACCTTCATTAGTCAATCTTGAAAATTGTCATTCAAAGTCTGTGAACAAACAGGAATTTCCCAATTTGGCTCAGGGTTTTGCCTCCTTTTTCAGTAGTTAAAAAGAGTTCAAGTTGAGAATTAAGTTAGTGATAAATGTATTTTGTGAGATATAAAAATTCACATCAAATTTTTACTTTATATATTAATATAGTCTAGTTAAAAGATACACATTGAAATAATAATAATAATAATAATAATAATAATAATAATAATAATAAAATAATAATAGTATGTTAAACAGGAAGGTCTGTGCGCATGTCGTGATGATTAAATCTTTTCTATAACCTTTTTAAAAAAATAATATTGCGACAAAAAATATTACGTATAAATAATCCAGCAGTTGAAACTTTGGACTTGAATTTGAATGAAATTGACAAAAATTCTATGTCGATTCTTGGCAACTTTATGATTTCATTAAAAATTATAAAACATTATTATTATTATTATTATTATTATTATTATGAAAAAAGAAACTTTTGACAGAATTTATACTTAGTAGATTTAGCACCCTTTTCCCATCAAACTTTGTAATTACCAAGACATTCAAACTAGCTTGAGACTATTAACTAATATATTTTCTACTATTAAAACCTAAGTCCTCAATTGTTTTTCAAATGTGAGCATGTGCTAGCAAGTGCAATAGTAAAAAGTCCAACACAACCATTAACTAGGAAGATGCACCTATAGGTAATAGTAGCATCAATAGACCCTTGAGGGATTGACCATCTTCAATCATAAGATACTATATATAGGCAATTATCATAAAATAAAATAAAATAAAAATAAAATAAAGATACTATACGGATTGTCGAACGTAATACGTCGTATGCATTACTAGAGCTTTGTTTAATTCCAATTTTGAAAAAAAAAAACCATTCTAGAAAATATTTATATCTCTCGTTTCATGAGTATTTTCGTAAAAACATGTTTCCAATTATACTATCGAACTCGGTGGCCGTCACCTCAAACTCATCTCATTAGCTTTTCATTAATTTAACTTAAAACTCATGAACACAACTTTTTATGAATTTTCAGTTTACTTCAAGCTGCTTCACACTAATTTTATTCTACAATCAGAAAAAAGAAAAGAAAAATACCCAATGAAATAAGTATGGCGAATATGATTAATTTGATTGTAGAGCCGTATCCAATGCATAAAAGATGATGCCCGTACATTTTGTTTAGTTCGATCCACTAAAGTCAAGAGTAACGGTGCCAAATTAGCCCCCAAAGGCCTTCTATAATTCTTTAAAATGTTCATTTAAAAGATTCGCAGTATAACTAGTGTTTCGTTAATCGATCTTGATCCTTGTTAGTTTGAAATCATATTTAATATTCAATTTTTTGAGATCGAGCTCTGGGCAAATATGAAGCGCATGACTACTAGCTTTTCATTCAACTAGGCCTAAGAAATTATTTACTTTTTCCTTTTATAATTAGATTCGAAGAAAATGGAATTTCAACTCATAATGTGAAAACTTATCCACTAGACATGAGGGAGGCTACCATATTAGAGCCCTATTATAGGCTTCATCTCACGTGCACTCATTTCCTTTAGAATTGTCCCTTTTAGTTTTTAATTTTTATGGTCTAAAGAGTATTTTTTTTTTCTTTGGGAGGAGGGAAAAAAACCATAGTCAAATGTGCAATTTCATTACTGCAAAAACACTTTTGGTATAGGCATCAAAAAGACACCAAAACCCACGTTTTTAGTAGGACTATCACGCCTTTTAACACCATCTTTTCCCCTAATTTCTTTGGCCCACTCTCCCTATTTTTACTTCGCTTCTATGGATCTTTAGAGATGCCAATTTCAGACCCCCACATATAGTGTGAAATTAGTCACCAGTCAAACACTATTATGTGAATTTGTTTTGCTTCATACTTACTATTGGACTTTGCTAGGATGGAAAGAGGTTCCGAAAGTTCAAAATTTGGATAAATTTACTTGTGCATATATTTTTGACTATTGTTCATTGTATGCCTGGTATTTGGCATCAATCAAGCATTGATTAAACTCAGGGACGGAGTCAAAAATTTGATTGAAGGGGGTGAAATTTTTTTGAGATCATTAATTATTAAAATGTATAAATATAAGAGTTATATATAATATTAATATATAAAATAACACAAGTTATCATATTAATGTGTATACGATCAATTAGAAGTGCTACAATAAAAAAAATATTACAATCAAAACAATATATAAAAAATGAGATTAAAAAAATAACAAACTATTATCTATTTCAAAAGAAGTAAATATAGTGGATAATGAATTGCTTCTAAAAAATACTTAACAAAGAATTTTTTAACAATACTCATTAAAATTGGCATAAACCCCGCATAATGATATATAATCAAAACTCAAAAAGTATTAAAAAAAGTTCAAAAAATATCTTTTCTTTTTTCTCCACTGTCACATTCTCCAAATCACTCTCAATTAACTATGAAGTCTCAAATTAGTAAGATTCCATTCAAGTTCAATAGTCCAATAAATAAACATCAAGATTCATTAAGTTTAATATTGAACAACTATCAAGATTTATATCAATAATCCTAATATTCAAATCTTTACACAAAAATCAATTACAAAAATAAATAAATAAGTAAATGTATAAATTTCAAAAAGTAGTACATAATACCGTCTTGTACGTTGCTTTTTAAGACAAAATTGAATACTGTAGGTTTGTGAGAGAAGAAAAATTCTAATAGAATTTTTGGTATTTTAATTGGAATAGAAGAGAGACGTAAAATCTAATATAATTTTTAATATTTTAATTTGAAGAGAAGAAGGAGAGAGAGAGAGAGAGAGAGAGGAAAGAGAAAGAGAAATAGAAAAAAATTAAATATTATGGTAAATGAGATTGTGTAAAAATAAATCACCAAAAATAAAATAGCGTATAGAAAATTAAAATTTTTATTATATAAGTTATGTAAAAGTCAATTTTTTTTAGGGAGGGGGGGGGAGTGGATTTTGAAATTCTAATAAATATATATACTAAAACATAGATTTTAAAGAGAGGGGGGGGGGGGGGGGGGGGGGGGGGGCGGAGCAGCCCCCTTGGCTCCATCAATGATTAAACCTTGTGTCCGAACCAAGTTGCACTAGATCGATAGGTGTAAAGCTCTCACTATCAAGAGCATTTGCAGGAAACTTCTTATTAAACTAGCTTATCGTGGAACTGTTAAAATAAGCCGGTGGTAGTTTACTTGTGTATATGCATTTTTTTTTTTGATACAATCAAGTCAAGGCACTCTATAGATATCAATCGGAACGCCACCAATGCGCACACGCACTCACTCAAAAGGGAAGAGGAAGGGAGAAGAGGGTTCTTATCCAATATCTCAATGATGTCAGTTCGAACTCCCACCACTGGGCTACAGTCCCAATGGTGTATATGTAGTTACGCACACTGTTTTGTGTGTCTATACACTTTTTCATCACCGAACAAAAAGTTACTAACGCATGCGAGAACGTATTTTGGCTGTTACAGATTTTGATAAAACTCTATGAACAGGGTTGTCAATTAATTATGCTTTCTCGATCGAGCATTAAAAATTAAAGTTCATTAAATTTGTGAACTAAGCTTGTAACCAGACCTCGACCAAATAAGTCTTGAACCACAACTATGAATGAATTGCAATTTACTGATCTCAGAGATTCAACAGCTTGTCATTGTAAAGCCCATTTCACCCACAAGCACCACAACAATTGAAAAAACTCAAATCAAAACAATACAACACTCCTTCAGCCAACAAGAAATGTTTCGAAATCAAATTAACATTGAACATCAAAGCAATAAGCTAAACAAGATCTATTTTCATATCCCATAGTGAAAAAAACAAATATCATAACAGTAAATTTTCAACTGGTTCAAAATAGACAACACTCAACCAAAAAAACCCTGCTTGACATTCTCACTCGGTAAATCAACAATCTTTAAGCATTCATTATCATCAAGTACATCAATCACCCTTCAAATACCCCATTGAATTTTAGAGATTTTTTGTAAACAATAACAAAAAATGTCAAAAAAACAACTTTTTTATAAACATAGTATTCAACTTGACCACCAAGAGATGTGTCTTGTCGAGTCTCACAAAGTTCCTTAATCAATTTTGTTATTTCACCAAACTTTGAAACGTAATTGCACTTTATACCACCACCAAGAATCACCGTCTATAACCTGATACCACCACTATTAGTTTTTAAATTGACTCTACCCATAACTTCTACATCTTTGACTTTGAATTGCGAGGCCTCCTTCAGAAATCATTGATAAGGCTGATCCCAAATGGAGCAATTGCCTTGTTGGGTATTTTATAGAGAAGAAACTCCCCTTTGCTGCTGTAAAGAAAATTGCTTCCAGCATTTGGACGTCAGCAGGACTTGTTGAAGTTTTAGCACATGAGAGAGGCTTCTTTTTTTTTAGATTTCATAGCTTATAGGCTTGCAAAGCTATTCTTGAAGCTGGGCCGTGGCTCTTTGCGGGAAGGCCTCTTATTCTCCAACTTTGGCATCCTAGGATCTCTCTATCTAAAGACTCTCATCACAAAATTCCATTGTAGGTCAAGTTTTTAATGTGCCAATATCTCTCTGGACTGAAGAGGGTTTGAGTTATATTGCGAGTAGTATTGGGAATCCTCTACACGTCGACTCCTCCATTGAGAATCACCAAAGAATCAGTTATGCCAGAGTTTGTGTTGAAGTTACTGTAGATAAGCCACTCCCTGAATGCTTTGATCTTGAAATTGGAAACAACCAATTTCTTGAAATCGAAGTTGACTATTAGTGGAAACCAAAATTGTGCCTTCATTTTCAGGTTTTTGGCCATTATGATGAAAACTATCATGCTAAAACTGTAGGCTGTTTGTGCAGCAGTTGATACTACTGTTACAGCCCCTTCTTGTGTTCCTGATCATACTCCACACCCTACTGAAGTTGCTATGGACTCTAATCCCAATCTTATGCCTCTCCATAGGCCTCTCGGTCCTTCTTCTGCAAAATCTCATGGCCTTGACTCCCCCACTCTTATTGAGACGTTTGAGGTTGGTAATTGTTCTCCTAGCAATCGTGATAAACATATCGATTCTAGGACCTTGGATAAACTTACAAACGTCATTGAGCCACCTGATCTTACTATTAAGGTTTGTAATCACAAAGAAGCTGACCCAATGCTTAAGGCTTCAGTTGATATCACCTCTGGTTCAGACTCGGAGAACCTTAGTTCTTCAACTCTTTTGAAATTCTCTTCCAAGTATAAGAAGAAAAAAAAAAAGAACAAGAAAAAGAATTCCCCCAAAAAGGGGAGGTCTGGCTCATCTTAGCCTGATTCTTCTCTACTTTTGTCATGTTTTTGTCTTGTTGGAATATTAGGGGCCTGAATAGTTTTGAGAAGCAAAATGCTATCAAGTGCTTAATCAAGAACCACAAAGTTGCCCTTTTTGGAGTCCTTGAGACTCGTGTTTCTTTGGTAAATAAAGATGATATCTTTAAGAGCACTTTTGGTGATTGGAATTTCATTACCAATCATAATTGGAATGTCCTCGGTCGTATTAGCGTTTCTTGGGATCCGACACTCCTGCAGGTATATTGCCTTGGCATGACAGATCAGGTCATCCATTGTAGCGTTAAAGCTATCCATGAGGAAGTCTCTTTTGTTGTCTCTCTTGTCTATAGTTTAAATTATGCACACTTAAGGAGAGAATTGTGGAAGAATATCGAAAATCATTCCACTCTGTTTGAGAACTCTCCTTGGATCCTATGTGGTGATTTTAATGCTATCAAATTCCAACATGAAAGAATTGGGGGTTCTGATAAATGGTGTTCCGTTATGTATGATCTTGACAATTGCTTGAATAATGCTTGCTTGGACGATCTCAGGTCTGTTGGCTTGAATCTTACTTGGTTTAGAGGAGCTAACATTGATAACAGGATCTATAGGAAGTTGGATAGAGTTGTGGTGAATGAGAAATGGGGTGATTCTTTCCCTTTTTCTAAGGCTGAATTTCTACCATTTGGTATGTCAGACCACTCCCCGATGGTGGTTCAATTTTTACCTCAAGGTCCTAAATTGAAAAAGCCTTTCAAAATTTTCAATTTTTGGACTGATCATGAGGACTTCTTTAGTACTGTGTTCGAAGTTTGGTCTTCAGAGATCTCTGGCAGCCCAATGTTCAAGGTTTGTATGAAGCTTAAGCTCCTTAAACAGGCCCTAAAACAACTCAAATCTAGGGATTTCAATAATATCTCGAATAGAGTCATTGAAACTAAGCGCCTTCTTGATGAGGCCCAACATCAGCTCACTTTGTCTCCTCTAGATGACGAGCTTCTTCAAAAGGAAAGAAAGTTGCTTGCCGACTACCTTTCTCTTCTTATAGCTGAAGAGAGTTTTCTTAAACAAAAATCTCGCATTCAATGGCTTAATCTTGGTGATCAAAATACTGGGTTTTTCCATAAGAAACTCAAGCAAAGAAACAATCTTAGCCGTATGTTAAAGGTTGTTTTTGATGACGGCACTACCATCACCGATTACTCCCTTGTTAGAGTAAAGGCTGTGGAGTACTTCAAAAATCTATTAGGCAGTGGGCTACCACCATCGTCTATCTCTGCTTCTGAAATTGAACCCTTTATTTGTCATAAGCTTACGTCCACTCAAGCTGATCTTCTCTCCATGGAGGTAAGTGCTCTTGAAATTAAAGAAGCAATGTTTTCTATTGGTAGTGACAAAAGCCCTGGTTTGGATGGTTTTAAGGCCTATTTTTTCAAAACTTGTTGGCATATTGTTGGTATGGATGTTACTCTTGGAGTTCAATCATTCTTTAGAACGGGCCATCTGTTATATGAGCTTAACTCCACTGTTGTTGTACTTATCCCTAAGGTTCCTAATGCTGCTTATTTGAAAGACTATAGACCTATCTCTCTCTGCAATATGATCTATAAATGCATCACCAAAATTACTGCTAAGAGAATCAAAGGTGTTATCTCTTCCCTTGTCGCTCCTACTCAGACAGCTTTTGTTCCAGGAAGAAGAATTTTATACAACATTCTTTTGGCTCAAGAGATTCTCCAGAATTACCACTTGGACAATCTGGGTTAGAGATGTGCTATTAAAATTGATCTGCTCAAAGCTTTTGATCAAGTTAATTGGAGCTTTATTCTTGGTGTTCTTCAATGTATGAACTTCCCTCCTGTTATGATCTCTTGAATTCAATCGTGTATTAGTACTCCCAAATTTTCCATCTCCATCAATGGTGAGCTCAATGGATTTTTTTCTAGCAGCAAAGGCTTGAGGCAAGGTGACCCTATATCTCCTTACCTCTTTGTTTTAAGTATGGAAGTCCTCAATGGTATTCTCAACAGCACGACTAATTGTCCTGATTTTTCCTTTCATTGGAGATGCAAGGCATTTAAGATCCACCATTTGTGCTTTGCGGATGATCTTCTTATCTTTTGCAAAGGTGATACGAGTTCTGCTGCTATTATTAAAGATGCATTGAGTATTTTCTCTAATCTTTCTGGACTGCTTCCTAACTGCTCCAAGTCCAAGGTTTTCTTCTGTGGGGTCTCACCTGCTACCCAAGATGAAATTTCTACTATTTTGGGATTTTCTAAAGATCTCCTCCCAGTGAAATATCTTGGCGTTCCTTTGGTTACCTCTAGACTCAAGAGAGTTCATTGTGATGCCCTTATTCAGAAGCTTACATCAAGAATCGGATCATGGACCAACAGATCCTTGTCTTATGCTGGTAGGCTCCAACTTGTCCAATCGGTTTTGTTTGCTATACAAACTTATTGGACTAACATTTTCATTCTTCCAAAGTATGTTTGTAGGAAGATTGACTCTATGCTCAAATCCTTCTTCCAAAGTATGTTTGTAGGAAGATTGACTCCATGCTCAGATCCTTTCTTTGGCAAGGGACTGATTCTTTTCCGGGTGGTAAAGTTGCTTGGGACAAGATTTGTTGCCCTAAGGAAGAAGGTGGCTTGAGACTCAGGCTCACTTGTGAATGGAATAAAGCTTCTATGACTCGGCATATTTGGCATATTCTCTCTAAAGACTCAGAGTCTATCTGGACCAAATGGGTTAAAGCTAACTTCTTGAAAGATCAGAGCTTTTGGACTGTTAAGCCTCCGGGCACATGTTCTTGGGTTTGGATAAAAATCCTTAAGCTGCGCAATGATGTTAAGCTTTGCTTCAAGCACTTTGTTGGTTCTGGGGCTAATACTTTTTTCTGGTGGGATCATTGGCATTCAGGTGGTCCTCTTTGTTTCTCTTTCTCTAACTAGGCTTATTTATGAATCTGGTATTCCTAGAAATGCCAAGGTCGGTTCCTTTATTCATAAGAATGAATGGAGATGGCCCCCATGTTTTTCCCCTGCTATTGATTGTATCTCTAATTCCTTCCCATCTTACTCCCCTTGTGAGAATGCCTTGGACAAAGTTCTTTGGTCAGTTGTGGAGGATATTCCTTTCAGTGTCAGTAGAGCTTGGGAATTCTTGAGATCTACTCAACCAGTCATTAGTCGGCACTCGGTGGTGTGGTTCTCTAAAGCAATCCCGAGGCACTCTTTCATTCTTTGGCTCGCTGTGCTACACAGGCTAAGCACTCAAGACTTCTTGCTTAGGATTAATTTAATCTCCTCCATCTCTTGTGTTTTCTGACCATCTTTTTTTCTCTTGTTCATTCTCCTTTCGAATATGGAAGTCTTTGTTACTAAGTATGGCATTACTTGGCAAAACATGTCTTGGGATCAAATTGTTCAATGGATGGAAGCTTTTCATGATGGGAATCTTCAAAATTTGATTGTCAAGATTCTCCTAGGAGCTACTGTGTACTGCATATGGCAAGAGAGAAATCAAAGATATTACAAGAATATCTTTACTGATGTTGTCTCTCTACAAAAGCGCATCTTTGATATTGTTCGATGGAGGCTTCTCTCTCTCAAGTGTCACTGAAGCTCCCTAAATTGACAATCGGTTATTTGGAGAATGGATGCTTCTGGAGTGACAGCCGATTGTGGGAGCTTCCCTTGATTTCCTTGTGGATTTGTGCTTTCCTTCCTTGGAGATGTGTTTGATTGCTCTATTGTTTAGTTCTTGTAATTTGTTTTCTTTCCCTTCCATTGTATGGATTGCTTATTCTTGGGTTTAATCTATTTACCTTACCAAAAAAAAAAAAAAAATCACGTGAATCCTCCGAAAACAATAAAAATACAAATCACAATTATGTCCTACATTATAAAGAATGAATTTTGTTAAATTAATACATATTTTCAAGGGTATTTATAATTGTTAAAATAGGAGGGATTAATTTATAATTATACCATACCTCAAGGGGTGTAAATGTAATTTAACCTATGATTTAAGCAGGAAAAAACAAGTTGGACTAGGTGTTTATATTTCCATTACGTTAGTTCATGAAGCTGGATTCAATAATTATTATAATTCCATGTGTGTTACAACTGCTTCAAACGTAAATCGAGCCTTGCATCAATCGGTCCATTAACAAGTAGAAAGCGTTTGGTTTTCATGATTTATCTAATTGCATGTTGTGATGAAATTGAGGATTAGCTATAATTGTGTAAGATATATTCTCTTGTTTTGTTTGTTAAATGAAATGCCAATGTATATATATACTAGTATGTAACCCGTGCTATGCACGGAATGAGTGATATCAATTAAAAATTTAAATTAAATATCGTATTGATAATTCATATTGCAACGAATTCTATGCATAATATATCTTTTAAATTATATGAATACAGTAGTAATTCTTTTGATCAAACTGCATAAAACACTCTTGATATGAAAATGAAAAATGAGGCTTTGTTTTACTAAAATAACAAAAATTCTCTTCACTATATTAATACAAATTTAGAAAAATTGAGTAATTTGCAAGTTCAATATCAAATAATCTAACATCCAAAATTTTGATGCATAACAAAGACTAAAACTAATATAAATCTTACGAATCAGTTGATGGAAACACCATATCTTCTTAAGATGAATTTGTAAACGCAAAAAAAAAAAAAAACAAAAAAAAAACTATAATTATCTAATAACAAATATCAAATAATTTGTTAAATAATTCATTAAAAATATTGAACATACCGATGTTTAAAACAAATGATATGTATAATAGGCAAATTTATAAGTAATAGTTCCTTTTTGAAAATATAATTTTATGATTTAGAGGATGTTTGGTTAAACTTATTTGGAGGTTTTATAAGCTTCTAAATTTTAAATGGTTTTTGAGGTTGCAAATATTAATTTTGATTTAAATGCTAAGTTTTTAAACAAAAGAACTAAGTTTGAATAATATAATTTCATGACATATTAATAAAGTTTTCCTTATAATAAAATAATAACAAATGATCATTGAAAAATATTAAAATCAATAATGCACATATTAATAAGCATAAAATTTGAGGATATTTTACTTTTGTGTGTTATTTACAATGAAATACACAAAATCAATTAAAGTTCTGGATTCAGGGTTACATGCATGCCACGTAAGCAATAATATCTTTTAACCACTCGTTCAAATATATATTTGTCAATAATAAATGATGTGCATTTGTGAAATTAAATAAAAAATGAAACATTTGATATGATAAAAAGATAACTTAACGTTGCTAACGGTCCCTAAAGTTTAACGTTATAATTACTTTAGTCATTGGAGTTTAAATCATTACAATTTGATCCTTTATATTATAAATGTGTAACATTTTAGTGCTTCTATTGGAATTTTTAGCGAAGATTCACTAAAATCACTTAAGTAAATATTTTTCAGCAAAATTTAACCTAAAGATTCATCAAAATAACTAAAATGTTACTTATTCATAACATAGATGATCAATTGTAGCGATTTAATTTTCTAATGATCAAAGTAATTATAATATTCAAATTTAAAAGACTATCATCGAGATTAATCCTAAAAAGATTTAAAGTAAAGTAAACCCATCACTATTCATAAAAAATCACAACAAAATAAAAGCAAATTTTTGAATAATATTTTTTGGGGAGCTCGAACTAATGATATTTTTCACAAAGCTTAGGTCATTTTCATGGCTATCTTTTTCATTGTGATTTTCTCTAATTGATAGAAGAATTATGAACAGTACACGTAGTTTCTAAATTTCTTATTCTTATCGGTAATTTAATACATATATGTGTACGGTGTAGAGCAATGAATTTCTCCACTCAGCTTGTTTTGAGCCATATATTTTAATAGAAGAATTATGAACAGTACATATTATTTTAATACATATATGTGTACGGTGTACCAAT
>JAOWBU010000767.1:0-25000 GCA_026212405.1 Petrea volubilis
TCCGACGCTCCATCGGGGTGCCGGAGATGGATGCGTTCTTCAGGAATGAGCATCTTGTTAGTGAAGGAACAAGGGCCAAGCTTCTTGAGGTGGCTATTGCTCAAATTAAGGCCAACACTAGTATATTATCTTGTAATCAAGTTCAAAAAATTTTGATGCTGCGAGAGAAATTGAAGTGGCAGATACATCGTTTGGATGCGACTGAGGCATTTTTGAAACGTGAAACAAATATTGCTAATGAAACATGGGAACAAATTATTGAGTCTAGCATCAAGATTGTGGATCATTTCTTTCATGAAACAGAAAAAATCAAATCCAAATCAACTATAAATATGATATCGATTATGTAGACGACAACTACTTGAGATCTTCTGCTACACAATCGTACAATATTTTTGGATGCACTCATCAACACGCGGGACGTCTATTGATATATGTGCGGAATGGAGTAAAAAGAAAAGTAAGTGACAGTTTTGGTAATTTATTTTGGGCACATTCCTTTTTCTCTTTTGAATAAAGTATACTCATTCTTTTTTAATATTGAAAAGTGAATTTAGGCTAAATTGCGTGTAACATTTTTGTTCATTTGATATTGTTGGATTAATTATTACAATGGAGCTTGTTTCAATTTTCACTAGGTGATATACAAAAAGGCGCTTTTTTTGGGGGGCTGCGTCTATTTAGGGGTTATTTTGCTCATTTGGCGAAGTATAGTGGGAAACATTGCAATAAGCCCCAATAAATCATCATCCCCATGCCCACCCCACATTGCTTTCTACAAGGCACCTCATGTAGTTGGGCTTTATGTTCTTCTTCTTTTTTATTTTTTAATAAGGTGTGTAATTGGCTTTATTGTCTCTTAAGATGTATCGAAATTGCTGAAATTATGCTTCTTGATTATTCTCCACAGCAATTGTAGACTATAATATTCCACAAAGTAAATATACATTTGATGGACACCGAATCTCATCGGTCTAGATTTTTTTTTACACTTTTATATGTAGTATCACGTTACATGTATTTGAATGGCTAACATTGTAAAGGGAATCCACAATTTTGTTTTTTTTTTTCTACATATCATTTTTTTTCCCTTAATCTCAACCGTCCATTGATATATACAAACGCATATATAGTGTGTATTAGACTATTAGTGAATGTAATGAAAGATATTATCCAAAAATATAACAAAAATTTTGCATCTGAGTCCCACCACGACCTTTTTGAAGGGCCTACGCTTAATGCTTTATATATATATATATATATCTACTTTTCCTAAAAAATAATTTAGTTTTAGTTATTATATATCAGATAATTTAACTTTACTAATTTTTCAATAATTCGAATTACCCCTTTCAAAACTAATAAGGTCTTGTTTCAATCGTAATGTTGAGGTCTTTTAACTAAAGAGATGAAGAGTTGGAATTCCACGTACATGAGTTTGAGTCTATTTATATTGTAGTTAGTTTGGTGTATTGGTTTATCAATTATATTTATAATTATTTATATTTTATGAGTTTGATATATGCAGTCACTTTTAAATATTTGAAAATAAGGAATTAATAAAAATTTTAAATTATTAAATAGTTTATTGTAATGCAAAAATCATTTATGTTGGTTACAACTATTCTTTACCCAAAAAAAAAAACTTGTTCACTATTTAATAGATTTGTTTTTTTCTTTTACTACCATTTGATGTTTAATTTATTCTAAATATTGAATTAATATTTTTTTTATCGTTTCGTCTTCCTGGTGTAAAATTGTAGATACAATTTGAATAAAACAAATTCGGCAATTTCTAATATAAATTTTGAATGCTTACCCAAGATCACAAAATAAATAATTAAATAAACTTTAGAAAATAAATTACACTAATGATAAAATCATCTGAGAAATAAGAAAAATACACAAAAAGTAAATTTTTTATGGGTAGCGAAAAAATGAAGGACAAAAAGAGAGAGATCTAATAGGAAAGACCTATGCAGACATGCTGTAGAGAAAATCATGTTGATAGAGTTTAGCTATATTTTGAATTCATTTTCTATATATTTTTTTTTCTTTTAGATTGTCTTATAAATAAAATCTATATTTGATTAGTCTCACATCTTTAAATATCTAAAATTTATTATTCTTTATTACTTTTAAAAGTCATTACTTCTTTATTAAATTTAAAACTTCCTCCCACTTGGATTGTAGTCCAGTGGTGGAGGCTCGAAACCTCTTAAGTCTTATCCCTTTTGGGTGGGTGAGTGTGTGTGTGTTCGTGTGTGGCATTCCGGTTGATATCTATAAGGTGTTCCGAGTTGATTGTATCAAAAAAAAAATAATAAATAACTTTTAAGACCTCCTAATCCCTTAATCATAATTTTCCCATGATATATTGACGTAATTATTGCGATATAAAAGATTAATGCAATTATCCCTTCCAAAGAAACTCTAATTCATTACAAGATATTAATTTAATTTAACTTCAATTTTGTTGTTACAAGTGAACAATAAATCAAATTGTGCTGGAGAAATATAAGGCTTTTTATAATTAGCTAATCCTAAATTCTGCCATCATTTTGGGCTTAACAAAGCATTTTGCGGACTTTACTTAACAGCACAAATTTATATTTACACATTTTTTTTTCTTCGTACAATTAATTCAAAACACTCTATGCATGTTAGTCGGAGCGCTGCATACATACGCACACACTAACCCAAAGAGAAGGGAAGATGACAAGAAAGCATTCCTTTTACTGAAAGTTTTTTTTGTAATGAATAGATTCCATCATAAATTTACAATATTTATAATAAATTATTGACAATATATTTACTAATAAATGTGTGATAACCAAAATCTATCACAAAATATAGTTTGATGATGGATTTAACAAAATTCGTGATGGATTAATTTGTAAATGAAGGACTGCATTTTTGTAGTATGTACTTTGAATCAATAGACTAGATTGAAGATTTGCTATGGAATTTATAGTTGCCAAAAGACAATAGAGTCTTGGGTTTCAATTTTCATATGGCCCTTCTTTTCATTATTATTATTATTGGGTATCAATTTTCATATTGTCCTTCTTTTCATTATTATTCTTATTATTATTATTATTTACACCTTTTTATAGAGTACAACACTTCTAGTAATTGTTTGATGTATTTGATTTGATTTTTTTTTTCTATTTTTCTTCCACTTTTTCTCTCTCCTCTTTTTAAGGTGATATATTATTTCCCTTTATTTTCTTCTCTTCCTCTTCTCTCATATTTTTTATCTGCATTATTTAGTTTATTTATCTTTTTATTTATTTTTCAATAATAAACTCAATTTAATTTTCAATCATTTTCTTATTGTTAATCATAATATATAAATTTAATTTTCAATCATTTTTTTATTTTTAATAATATAAATTATAAGTGTATCAAACATATAATCAAATTATATTTTATTTTTATTTTGTACACACATAGAGTGTGCCGCACTCGCTAATTGTTATTATTATTTTTACTATTGTTGTTTTTTGGAAAAGAAAAACTAGGATTTCAGATAGTTATGCAGTTCGAATAGAAAACTTCAGTTTCAATCAATTTTTTTTTTAGGTATTCAACAATCCTATTTTGAAATCTCAAGAATATCAATTTGTTGAGATTAGATAATAATAATAATAATAATGATGATGATGATGATGATGATGATGACGATGATGATGATGATGCTCTTGTGACGCGCTTTATTGTATTCTTTTTGGAGATCTACCAGTATCCTTTGTTTTCAACTAAATTAATTACAATATTATCATTACTAACATTTGATAAGCTAACACCCAATTTATGTATCCAAACACTTTAATAATTTATTTTTAAAATAAGATCCAACATCTTATAAGTTTCTAAAACATCTTATAATATATAAGAACTTATAAGATGTTTTAAATAAGCTTAATCTGAGCATTGTAGAACTATAGTAAAGTTTATTAGTTTATATGCAAACAAAATATAATATATATTTAGGAAAATGTTTATATGAACTCGATATTTGGGTTCCACCCATGAACCGAAGAGTTGATATTATATTGTATCTTGTATGTTTATTTTTTGTAAGTATATTAATAATGCGACGCAATGTGAACTTTTGAGTGCATATACAGGATCCAAATTGAGTGTATGGTATGTGTGTGTGCTCACAACTTTTTTTTTTAAATTTATTTTAGCAATTCGATTTTGATCCATTGATCGACTAATTTGAATCGGTTACTACTGCAGAAGCCTAATACGGGGGCAATCCTCCCAATCTAATTACTCAATTCACAATATTTGAATTTGAACATTGGATGCTGTGTAAAGATCTAGCGTCTCATTTCGATAGATCAACTAGTAGTTAGTTTGTACGCGCGCGCACAGAAATACATAAAAATACACATACATGCATATATACATGACATGATGTGGTGTTAATAGATAATGGTACATTCTCCGATCTAGTGAAAGAACAAGATATGGAGAATCTTTTGACACTTCACATGATCCAATTTGTCCCTCACCACAAAAAAAAAAAAAAAAAAAAAAAAAAAAAAAAAAACCGGGCAAGATAAATTAATTTAAACATTTGCCCAGATTGATTATTTTAAGTAAATAGGATATATGTTATTTTAAAATAAATTCAATTCATGGTCTTTTAGATTGGGTTCTCATCATTTGATATGAATTTTTTTTTTTCATAAGAATAATTCTATTTTTATCCCTTTTTCAACTTGAGCAAAATAATTATGAAAGCTTCAATGTCTCTACTGTATTTCTAAAATTATGCATTTATTTGAAAATAATTAGCAATTAAATATCAATAAACGTATCATAAAACTCATTAATTGAATGTGGTCAATGAAAGAAAAACATTATTTTCGTAATTTAATTTATAGAATACTCCCGAAACATATCCTAATTCATTTTTCAGATGAAAATCAAACCTTCAAAAATAAAAGAAAAACAAATAAACTATTAAAAAAAGGCCAGTAAAATAGTTATATCTAACACTCCCCCCTATCTCTCTCTCTCTCTCTATCTCTCTCTCTCTCTCACACACACACACACACACAGAATCTCGCATAGTCAGAGCACACCCAATCGGAACACACAGAGAGGCAAAACTTGGGAGGGAGGTGGAAGTCTGAGGAAGTTCGGTGAAAAGTACAATTATGCAGCTGGTAAATGCGGCGGTATTGGCGACGATCGCGGTCAGAAACGGTGGCGGTGGCTTATTGGGGGCGGAGATAGAGTTCGGGACGGTGTGGTGGTACGTGTACGCGGGTATATCATGCGTGTTGGTACTGTTTGCGGGGATAATGTCTGGCCTGACTCTGGGGCTCATGTCGTTGGGCCTCGTCGACCTTGAGATCCTCCAGCGCAGCGGCACCCCTACTGAGAAGAAACAAGCCGGTAGGTTGGCTTTTGTCATCATCAGAGAAAGTCGATAGTTTCGATGGGTGTTTTTTGTTTGCTTTGTGATGATTGATGCATGGATGGATGTGGTTAGAGTTTGAATTTGTGCTTCAATCATTGTTTGTTTTCTTGTTTTTCATATTGAGGGGGCTATTTTAGATACGAGTTTGTGGTGATGATTGGATAAGGATGGATTTTTCCAAGGAAAAGTCACACTTGGATCGGTGATCTTGAATTTGCTGTTCTTCATTATTTCTTACTCTGTGTCATTGTTATTCATATTAATGTTCTATTCTTGTTAGTACGATAACGAAATTAGATTGCTAGTCTCACAATCTGAAATGGAGTGAATCTGTGATTAAGTAGAGGCTGCTTTTGATAATTTGTTCGATTAGTTAAAAATTTGGTTGATTGACATTTGAAAGATAAGCTATTGTTTATCTGCTATACGGATAAAGACTGGAAATTTTACTGCTTCTGATTGAATTGATGATTAATTAAGATAAAAATTCCGATTTGGTATGGTTTTCTGGTGCTTGATGCTGGCTAGCGAGGAATTAAAGTGCTTTGCAAGGAATTAAATCTTGTTCTCTTTGAGTGTGAGCTTATAAGTTCTTCAAAGCATCGATAAAATGTTTGAGAGGAGTTTGATAAACTTTTAGAGAAGAAGCTTTTGAGCTCCTAAAATAGGATGTCAGGAGTTATAGGATCTTTTAAAGATAAGATGTTAGTTATTTTAAGATCCAAACAAGCTCTTATAAGTTCAACTATCTCACTTATCAAAACAATTTAGAAGCTTATTTTCGAATAAGATCTAACATCTTATAAGCTCCCAAAACATCTTATAAGATGTAAAAGCTATAAAGGTGGTTCAAAAAGCTTAGCCAGACACAGTTTTGGAGAAGTGGTTCTCTTCCTTTTTGGTTCTTCAATTTGATATTAAGTCCATTTTTTCAGCTGCCATACTTCCCGTGGTGCAGAAGCAGCACCAGCTTCTTGTGACATTGCTATTGTGTAATGCTGCTTCAATGGAGGTAACAGATTTTTATGTCGTATTCTTCTTTTTTAAGGGAAAGTATCCTTTTGAGTTATGTGCAAAGCCCAAAAGCGAGCAGAGTTAGCATGACATATTCTTGGTTAAATTTTCTTCTGCATACTAAGTTCAAGGATATTGACCATTTATTCTAAAGTTCTACTGTCATATCTTTTGGCATCTTGCAGGCCCTGCCAATATACCTTGATAAGCTTTTCAATCAATATGTTGCCATTATACTTTCCGTGACTTTCGTCTTAGCATTTGGGGAGGTATATATTTATCTTCAGTTTTAATTTTCTTTTTGGTTGCCCTGCCTTTTGTTTCATTCTGGTTATCCATTTTCCTTTGACTTTCTGTTGTCAGGTTATCCCTCAAGCAATATGCACTAGATATGGACTTGCTGTAGGTGCTAATTTTGTGTGGCTTGTTCGTATTCTGATGATCATTTGCTACCCAATTGCTTACCCAATTGGCAAGGTAATCCGTCCACCAAGGACAACAAGGGTTAATTGCCAAAAAGCCTATGAGGTTTGGTCCATTTTCACAAAACCCCAAGTGACATGAAATATTACAAATATCCTTCTAATGTTTGGTTTTGTTTTACACATCCCACCTTCCATTAGAGGGGTAATTGTAAAATGGAATCAAGCATTAAGGGGTATTTATAATTTTTCATTCAACAAGGGGTCCTTTGCAAATGGGTGAAACCTGGAGCTTTTCGTAATCATTAAATGAACATGACAAGATTTCGGGGACATTACCCTGAATTCAATGCGATAGCTTTTGAGCATAAAGACTTTAGGAAACTATTTTTAGGATCTCATACTCGATGAACACTGCTTCTTGCCTCGAGGACAAAATATAATATACTTTTACCTATGTATGTACATATATATATATACATACACACATATTAATTTATGTGTACATGAAATTTATCTTATTTGAAACTTAGGGGTGTAGTAAATTAGTGAAGTTTGTTTTATGAATTCAGATACTGGATTGTGTTCTGGGACATAATGAGGCGCTGTTTAGAAGAGCTCAGCTGAAGGCTCTTGTGTCTATCCACAGCAAAGAGGTTAACATACTACCAAGCATTTTTTATTTATAATTTCTTCTTTTCTAATGGGTTCCTGAGAATATTTAGATTGATACTTTATATGTATATATGGTGATATTTTATTAGTCCCTGAATGACATTGAGCTGCCATATTGTGTTTCTAGGCTGGCAAAGGTGGTGAACTCACGCACGATGAGACAACAATTATAAGTGGAGCACTAGATTTGACTGAGAAGGTGTGTTATGAAGTTAACAGCGGGAACACTTTGACTTTGATACTACCCTGTTCTTTTATTTATTTGTTTTTAATTGAAAACTTGATTTATGTCCTCTTTGATGCACACTTTCTGGTTGATTACTGCCTTACTGGGAATTGCTGCCTTTTTAGGCTCCAGTAACCTTTAGCTTATAACAGACTATCTGAGGACTAATTCCAACATTTTGAGCCTGACTATTGGAATCTTCATGTCTGAGTAGTGTAATTAATTTCCAGTTATGCTAGTATTTCAGCCTCATTTAATTTATTTTTTTAAAAATCACTGGTCAGAAATTAGCAAAGAATTGCTAGTTGCAAGCTGAAAAGCAAACGTGAAGGATCATAATTGATCTTAAGTTGCTTGTGAATTCAATACAGCTTATAGATCATAATGATCTTAAGTTGTAATGTTATTGCTGTTATCTTGAAGCCCATCAATGCAGCTTCTAGATCATAATGTTCTCAGTGATTTAAAGTTATAACTGCATGTTTCCTCTATCTTCTCCATTCGCTCACTTATTCGTGCAACTTTGATCAGACTGCTGAGGAGGCCATGACGCCAATTGAGTCAACATTTTCACTGGATGTCAATTCAAAGTTAGATTGGTAAGAATTGCTAGCCAGATACAAAAACATCTATAGGGCTTTAATAGGAATCGCAATTTCTCATCTTTCGGTCTAGTCTGCTAATTTCACTAGTTTCCGAAGGTTCAACTGAAAAAGTGTTTCTATTATGTCTATTCAACTCCAGTGCTAACTTCACCTTGAACTTCTATCTAATGGCTGTGTACACACCAAATCTTGCCATCACAAATTACCTCATAGACTTCACTTGAAGGTTGGGTGTACAGTAATGGACTACAATTCACATGTGAAGTTTAGTGGTTAGTGTATGGGGGGGGGGGGGGGGGGGAAGGCTTGCCTGTCTAAATTTCTTTTGAAAATAACTACATTATGTCCTTCCTTAGTCTAGATTTAGATCGTTGCATTTTGAAAGACTGGAACTTCATTATTCGTATGGCAGGGATGGCCCCAGTGAAATATTGCGTAATTGTTCATTGATATTGTAGTATCCAATAGAATTCTTAGTTAATAAATGAATAAGCAAAATTGTTAGATCCGATCTTTGTTGTGCTTAGTTCATAAATATGATTTAAGTGAGTCATTATACAAACTTTTTCTCATCTCAGGGAAGCAATGGGTAAGATTCTGGCTCGTGGTCATAGTCGAGTTCCTGTCTACTCTGGGAACCCAAAGAACATTATTGGACTTTTACTGGTAAACTTCTTCAAACAGTACATTTTGCTCATTCTTTATCATGAACACTGTAACTCATAGATGGATTATCACTATTAGGTGAAAAGTCTTCTCACAGTGAGGCCAGAAACAGAGACTCCAGTTAGTGCCGTTTCTATTCGGAGAATTCCACGGTAAGGCATGGAATTATTGACATGCTTCTAGAATGGGGGAAAAAAAATAAATCAAAAGTATAGAGTTCATTTGCGTGTTGCTTCCCAGTGTTCCTGCAGATATGCCTCTATATGACATACTTAACGAGTTTCAAAAAGGTAGCAGTCACATGGCAGCTGTTGTGAAGCCTAAAGGCCAAAACAGAAGACCTCCATCTATCGTGGAGAGGTCTGAAGAGAACGAAGCCACAAATGGGGAATTCAGATTTAACTACTCCGTTGCTATCAAAGAAAGAAGAGAAGCCATCTAGCATTGTTGTTGACATCGAGAGGGTTCCAAAGCCATCCTCCAAAACTAACCTGGCAAATAGTGATGCAGTTACAAACGGGTTGGCTCCTCCTTCGGATGACTCCGAAGAGGGTGAAGTTATTGGCATTATCACTTTGGAAGATGTATTTGAAGAACTTTTGCAGGTAAAGTTTACCAGTAAATTAACTCCTCAACCCCTTTTTTCTATACGGGTTTATTACAAAAAAACCCCTTGAGGTTAGGCCCATATTCGCAAAACCCCTGGGGGGGTTTGAAAAATTACAAATAACCCCCTAACTTTTGGTTCTATATTACAAATCCTACCTCCGTTAGGGGGTATCCATAATGTGGAATCAACATCAGGGGGTACTTGTAGTTTTTCATACCACAGGTAGTTTTCGTTAATTAACCCTTTCTATGTCGCCTTTTCTCTTGGCAGGTCAATTCATTATTGATTATTTTATTTTATTTTTGACAATGTAGGAGGAAATTGTTGATGAGACGGATGAATTTGTCGATGTACACAAAAGGTACTTGAAACTTGGAGTCTTTGGTTAAGTTGCATTATGATTCAATACGAAAGTTTTTTTCACGAACTTTCATGATGCAGGATACGTGTGGCAGCTGCTGCAGCTGCTTCATCAGTTGCCCGTGCCCCATCCATTCGGAGGTTAACAGGCCACAAAGGAGCTGTAAGTGAACTTTCGAAAGTGACCTGCATGAAATAAGAGTAGTCTGTAAGCTGGTGTTTATGGCAATGCTTTAAAAATCCGGACAATTTTTTCAACCTGAAGAACAAATAACTGGGTGAATTCGTTTAATTACTATAAGCTTAAATATCTATCGTGATTTGCGTGGATAATCACACGTACTTCAGATGAGGATTGACGCCCTGAGGTTTGCATAATTAAAGAAACCACCCTTGCTGTCAAAATTCTTAGGGGTTTTAACTGTAAGACAAAAGTTGACTGGCAAGGATGGTTTCTATGATTATGCAAACTTTATGGAATGTAAGTGAATTTACACCGAACCTCAAGAGGTGTAGGTGTAATTATCTTTAATTTTCGCACCATTGCCTCATCGGCATAAATAACACTTACGACTATTTGTTTTCGTCTATTTGCTTTTCGTTTCTGCTCTAATTCTTCCATCATTTTTCTCGAATCCCACTCAGGGAGCCCAACAGAAGCAAGGACAGACACCGAAAAAACCAGGCGAGGACGACTCAACTTCAGCAAGAATACAAAGTAACATCGGTGACGCCGTGGGGAACAAGAGATGAAACACTTCTAACTTCTTGTGATGAGCCTCATGCCCCCTAAAGAGGTACCGTAAATTTGGCGAAGGAATGAAGACTCTATCTTGTGCAATAGTGTTATATTCATTATATGTTACCAAAAGTTTTGCAATATATTTTGTTTAAATGAGAAAATATGCGAATTGTGTTGCTATCGGTACGTTGATATCACTAAGTAAGTTTGATTGGTACGTTGATTTGGCTCAATATAGTTTGGTGATCAATATAGTTTGGTTAGGCTTATAGTTTCCATCTTTCAATTATGGGGGAAACACTTCGCCTTTTGAATTATGCTTGTTTTTGTACTTTTTTATATACACTTCTTTTTGTTATATTTTGTTGTATGAACTATTCAATTTTTATACTTTATCCACTTAAATTTGTTTTCGGATCAAAAACTCATCAAAAAATGGACAACAATGGATATGCAAAGCCCCCCATTTAACCTCAAGATCTTAGCATCAAATCATGTGTTACGTGTTCATTTTTTGATGAGTTTTTGGGTCGGAAAAACGGTTTTAGTGGATAAAATGTCAAAATCTATAGTTCATAAGGCGAAGTATATCAAAAAAAAAGTTCATGTAAAGACGTGCATAGTTCTGAGGTAAAGCTTTTTTTTCCCTTTCAATTATTGTAAGTACGAATGAGTATCATAGAACGTTATATGTACTTTTTTGTTTATATTGTTGTGTTTTTAATACAACTAATTTTTCAGTTCCTAGCAATGGGCATATAAATCCCACAAAAGAATGTAAAACATTTGAACCACAAAAAGACATTAAAAAGCTTACAATATTTACGTTTGTTTGTCCAAATATGCAAAGCTAAAAATACTATTAGTCTTATATCAAATATATATATATATAAGTGTCAACTTTTGCTTGAGATTGATCTTAAAGTCCCTTGTCTGATCCATCTACTCATAATTTGTCGGGTTGGTACAATCATTATATCAATAGTCACCTTATTAATTAGCTATTAAGTTGACTTAATCTCCAATGATTAGAAGCATTATTTTTGATTTCAGATATCTGGAGCATATTTTTCTTTAATTATGTTTCCCCATTAGTCAATGGAGTAATCTAATATTCAGAACAGAAACAACAAATCTCATCCATTTGGAGCCTTGTAGGTGTGAAACATTTTCTAGTGTTTAGCGCATGAAAATGTGTATAATATATATATATATATATATATATCAAATTAGATACAAACACAGGTCTGATTTATACTCCGTATACTGAGAAATATTTACCATCCAAAAAGAGGAAAAATCGGAGTCTTTGTTTATAAGAAATGCAGTCGAGAAAGGAAGGGCTTATGTATAGAACTTTTCAACGAGATGTATCGACGTACCCAAAAATCACTCCAGAACTACTAATATATACATAAGGACTATCTGCTGGAGTAAATTTGTGGGTAATTTGATAAATACATACATTTGCGCCTTAGAAAAAGTGAAAAATGAGGAAAATAAATGATCTCTAAGAATTGAAATAGTTGAAAAATAGGAGGGAAAAAAAAAAAGCGCTCTGAAAATGTCAAAACAAGGGCATTTATATTTACTCAAAATCTCCAACATGATTTTACAATGAGACTTCTGAACTCTACTTGGTTTTTTTAACCCTTCGAAGTACACAGACTTTAACCTCTATAAATCATCATCGAAGCTTATGCTTTCGAATTTCCATCTTATAAGAATCACAGAGCACCTCCACACGATGTAGAGCCGCGTGCGTCGCTCCTGAATGTAGCGCGAGCACTTCTTCCACGATCTCGTTGGCTTCTGTACGCGAGTCGAGCCCATGGTCGTGCACCCCGATGATCGCTCTTACGTTGCAAATTTTTTGAAAAAAATAGCTTGTTGGCTCACTTGTTTTGGCTGCTAGGAGAACACCATTCAAATGGTTCTTGGTTTGCAAGAATTGAAACAGTGGTTTGGATTACTTGATGATGGTGAGATACGATATACTACGTGAAAGGATGGTGTTAAGAATATGGTAGCTGGTAAGAACTTGATATATGTGTATATATATACACACACACACATACTGATATACATATATATGTCCACACACACACACATGTGTGTGTGTGTGTGTGGTTGAAGCAGGATTCTGGGGTTGGTCGAGGAGATGTTTGATGACAAGTTGTAAAAGGGTCCCATTGTTGGGAAAAGATGAATATGCAGAGTCATCAGTTTTGTCTCCCTGCCAAACTCCATGGAAAAAGACTGGCCTTAATTTTGTAGTACCAACTTATTTGTTTGTCTCGACTTGGCTCTGGGAAAATGGAGTTTGCACAAGAAAAAAAAAAAGAAAAGAAAAAGAGCCTGGTTTTCAGGGTTGGAGTTGGAAGCTAGTGCGTGTTGTGTGTGTAAAATTTTCTGCTTTTATTTTTTTTACCTGTGTGTGAAAATTAAATGCTTTTGTTGCCTTGTCAGCCTAGATTTTTTTTAAGCATCAGAAGCCAGTAATCGGAATAGATTATTAGCTATTATGGGTGGTGTTTGCAGATACTTTTGCTTTTTGAGAAGTGAAAGTCGGATGAGTAGTAATAGTTGAGAGTATTTGAAAATTGGGAGTCTCACTACTTCAACTAGTCCCCATGTTCCTCGAATGGATCTCTTAGTAGTCGAGAAGATTGTCCAAAAGTGGTATATGAGGCGTACCCAGTAAAATTTACGAGTAAAGCAGATATAAAGATGGCGACTAGGGTTATTGTTTCCATTATGATTATATAATTTTACGATCCCCAACAGATCTATCATAACATCATTTATTTACAATAGAATGGTATATAAAGTCAACCGATTGCAATGAATATAATAAGATTTATGGCTACACAAATTGTTAAGAGCCACTTTAGATTGGGCCCAAGAAGAATATTGTAAGGAGTTTATTAAAACTATTGAATTTCGGAATATGATAAAGTAGCTCCCAGGTGGGGAACGACTTCCTTTGATAGGCGTCGCAATGGCTCCTGGTGATATCAAAACGCCGCTACGTTGGAATAAAAACATCGAAGCAACTCCTGAAAATTTACAAATATATCAAGAAGTTGATGGAAGACATACATAGTTGGAGACTGCTTCTAGCTTTTAGCCTTCTTTTAGAATTGAGTCAAAGGCTAAAAGATACTAATGAAAAGATTAATTTTTAGCTTCTAGCTTTATCCATCACAACTTCAGAAGAAACTAAGCAGAAGCGGCTCTATTTCCTAAGCCAAAAGCCACCAATTTTCGCTTAAGGTACAGCCAAACACGAAACCATATGCTACTCATGATTCTATTTTCTGCTGGAGTTCAACAAAGGAAAGCCAAAGCCAAAAAGCAGAAACTAAGAACAGCTTAATTTAAGCTGCACATCAACTGATCGTCTTAATATATATTGCACATCAATTGCCGAGGCACCGCCTCAGAGCATATACAAAACATGATCATACGTTAGCCTTTCGTGTTTTATTTCTCTATAATAATTAACTTTTATTCTCTCTTAATTTACGAGTACTTTCTTTACATTGAGCCCATCGAAGTGAGGAGGGTAGAGGGGGGTTGGGGCCGGGGGGGGGGGCGAGGATGTACAGAATCAAGAAATTAATTTCTTCGATTCTTTATAGTTAATTCTTATAACAACCCCAGAATAGTTAATTAATTACAAATCAGACAATTCGAGCACACACTGACACACACTTGTACCTAAAAACTAGCTAATAAACATAATAAATGACTAATCTAACAAAAAGAAAAAAAAAACACTAATAAAACCAAGAAACCTTAACAAACTAAGATATATATATATATATATATATATATATATATATTCAAGAATACTTGTCCCAAGATAGAAGCATGGTAATGCAAACTCTCATAGTGTAGAGCTTTCCCTTCATTTCTCTCATCATTCTTCTCCAATTGCCAAACCTAGTCTTCCCCATAACTCTCCTTAATCTCACATTGACCCCCAAAATTTATACATTCTCTCACAACTATCACAAGTACTCAAATTAGGACATTGCAGGGACAATTTTGTACACTAAAAAAAATTCAACAAAGCATGATCACGTGCAATTATACCATAGCTATATCCACATTCAATGATCAGATCATTTGCCTTTAATTTGCCAACCGTGTGTGTAGTGATAACCTTTTGCTTAGTAGTGTGATTTTTGAACCCCACACGACATTCGTTATCTCTTCTTGCAATGCGTTTATTTGATTTTGTATCTCTCTCTCTCTCTCTCTCTCTCTCTCTCTCACACACACACACACACACACACAGAGGACTGCAGTTTCCAGAGATATATCCCAGGAGTGAACGATAGCCTCAAATGAGTTCTTATATCTGTTGTCAGGGTCCATTATTGTCAACTTATGACCCTAAACCTAGGGACATGGCCGAAAAAGAGGATTATCGCCCCCACTTTAAGTTTATATTGTATAATATGTTATATAAGTTTCAAAATTTTGACAAATTTGGTCTTGACTCCGGCGAAAGAGTCATTTTTCGACGATCAATTATGCCCATTTTATAACTTACGGGATGAATTGATGAAAATGTCTCCTGTATTCGTACAATCCAATTTGTAACTTGAATCCTTCTACAATTTTATCTTCTTTAATATGCGACTTGTATATGTTATTCTCTTAGTTACAAAATTTGGCAAATTTGGTCCCATTTCAGGAAGAAATTCAATTCAAGTTACAAATTTTCTCTTGATATTTTCTTGAAATCATACTTAATTTTTATCCAAAATGTGACCCCATTTGTCAATCAAAAGAGTGGCGGATAAGGGTATTTTTCACAAATTTTCCACATCTTATCTTAAAGTTAGCAAAAGGAATCAAATTAGATAAGATCTTTAACAAACATTATGTATGATAAATTAAAAAAACAAAAAATGGACCTTGACCAAAATTGTAGTGCTGATATCCAGCTAATATAAGCTGAACAATCACTTAAAGTTTGAGACAACTTGTGGCCCTCTTGTGAGTTTTAGTCCATAACAAATTTAGGGACAAAACATGGTTTGTTGCCCCAATGACAAGAACACAAGTGGTCTTCATTAGTCGGTGTGTACTCGACTACATTAATTTGGGACAAGAATTGTTCCTACCATAGAAATGCCTCTCTAGATCTAATATCCCATATTGATTGCAGGAGAAATTCTTTTATACATTCGGTCTGAATTTCGAAACGGTTCGAGCTTTTTAAAAATCTAACATGTTCTAAAAGTATGATAGAATCTTTTTAATTTACCTTCTTCGAATCCAAGGACTTTTAAGTGTATCTGTTATAACCTCTAGCAAACTTCCTGGTGAAGATGGCTAGAACGACTTTAGGGTTATTGGACTTAAACTTACGTTCAGAGACGAGCACTACGACACATAGGGGGTTGCTCCAGCGTATACCTTCTAAGTAATCCAATTAAGAAATACATAGAGGTATTCATAGAGTTGTGTTTGGCGCGTGCCACGTGGCACGGTGTCTAATTTTTGTAACCCTAAATTGGATAATTTGGATGAGTTAGGTTCCTAAAAAGGGTTTGATGCCTTATAACATTTGTGACACTGGCGGTATTAGGCTTTTTAATTTAATTACTTAGGGTATATTCCTTTACACGTATCAAATTCTATATATGTATTAAACAATTTAAATTATATCACATTTTTAATTTATTAAAAATATTAAAATATAGAATATGACATAATAAGAATGATTTATGAATCAGCATATTAAATTCTTTCATCTCGGTTGACTATAAAAGAAATTTAATATTAATTGTAAAGAATTAGCTTTCAACGCGACTATTGTCAATAAGAACATTAATATATTAAATCATAATATATTTCATTAGTCACTAATGATATTTATGAGGTATCAATAATTTTATTTCATCCCAAAATATAGTTCTATGATGACTAATTACTGTTTTAGTTATCATAATTGATAATTAACAATATTTTTTTATAGAGACAAAAGAAATTATATTATTAATTATTTGTGATAAAATTTCTCTTTACCACTAAATTGTCACATTGGTGTCATTAATTTCATATTAATGACAACTTAAAAAAAATGATTTATATGACAAAATTAAAAATTTATCACTTAAATCTTTAAAATTGATTGCCGTTGTGTACTTTTCCATTTAATATATTATCATCAACTTTTTTTTTTTCTTTTTCTTATAGTGTTGGATTAATCATTTTTTACAAAATGGCCACAATTGCAAAATAATTATTTTACTTGTGGACCCCTACTATGGGTCGAATCAATTTTGAATTCATTCAAGAAAAGTAAGAAAAATCCAAAACAATGGTGGGATTTTTATAATGTGTATGTTGTAGCAGTAGCATAATTTAAAGTCAGACTTAAGTAAGTACAATAATGCATGCTTTAAAAAAAAACAAAAAAGAATGAAGGATAATGGTACCTTTAATTGTAGATGTGACTAACTGAAACACCTCCATCACAATATTCCACTTTTAAGTAACAATTGGTTCAAATATTGACACCTAACTTTGGAGGTGGCCACTGTGGATGATATTGTTCAGACCTAATGGGGTGTGTGTGTGTGTGTGTGTGTGTGTGTGTGTGAGAGAGAGAGAGAGAGAGAGAGAGAGAGGGAATTTTTTTGCTATAAATACCACAAGCAAAAAATTAGAAAAGTTCCTTTTGTTATGAGTTTTTAATTTAACAAACATGTAACTTATTTTTAGAGTCATATAGAGTATTGTTAAGAATTCGAATTTTGGTAGTATGAAAGGTTCTATAAATATGTATACCATCTTCAGAGGTGCGTGGAGTATTATTGATGGTTTAAATCATGACAATGTGTGCGTATTATTAAAAAAAAAAAAAGACAAGCAAAAAAATTCCTCTTGAAAGTATCCTCAAGAATTCGAATTTTGGCAGCGTGAAAGATCCAATGAATATATACACTATCTTTAGAGGCATGTGACATATAGTCAATTGTTCGAATCGTGATAGTGTGTGTATTATTTATAAAAAAAAAAAAAGAATAAAAATCCGCTTGAAATAATCTATTGTCTTGGGTTTTGTCTTTAGGCCCTATATCGGACCCATATTTGCATCTTGTTGTTCAAATCTTTCTACCATTTAGGTCCATTACAATTTCTAATTGGGCTATTTTACAGTTCCTTTTACAAGATTGTTGCTCATATTTTGGGTAAGAATTTGATATTTTACTTATGGGCTAGCCCAACTATGGCAATCCAGCATTTGAAAAGGCCCAATTGACAAAACCCTTGGACTCTAGTTTGAAGAATTGAAATTTGAACCAAAGATTTATTAATGATAATTTATATTTATACATACATATTTTTTTTGCATTTGAATATATATATATATATATATATATATATAAAAGAGATAATAAGTTACACTCTTGTTATTATTTGTTATCACGCTCACCGATACACATATTATGCATTCGAAATAAATATTTAGATCATTCATTAGTTAAAAAAAAATAGTAAAAAATTATATTTACTGTTATTAATTATACTTTATATAATATTTGTTATTATACTCATCGATGCACTTGATTATGCACGTATCTTTATAAAGCTGAGAACAATATTACAAGAAAATATAACAAGTGATATATATATAAGATTTTGAATCCATAAAATATTCTATAATATCTGCTTACCCAAAAAAAACACATAATATAAAAATGGAAAATGAAAAGCAAAAATAATTAGCTATTAATTTGCAAGGATTAGATGAACTCTTAAGTACAAGAAAGGTCCACCATTTCTTAACGTGCGCACTCCCCCACCCCCTGCTAATTTGCGCACCTCCCCACCCCCCACCTAAAAATACACCGACGCGACCCCCCACGCACCCCCATTGCCACCCCCTCCTCCGCCGCACTAACATGCGCCTCCTCTCCACCATCACCATGCCCCCTACCTCCTCCTCCTCCTCCCTTCGAAAACCCACCACCCCCAAACCCCTGTACCCCCACTCCCACCCCTCAAATCCCCCGAATTGCCCCTCCCTCTGCAGACACTCCCCCTCCGCCACCCTCGACCTCCTCATCTTCATCCTCGTCCTCTTCTCCGGCGCTTTCTTGATCACCTCCTATTTCTCTTACCTGTTCCAATCTTTCTCTCTCATCCTCCCACCTTTCTCCGCCATCGTTTCCCATTTCTACTACCATTTGGCCTCCGACCCGCAATCCCAGTTCGTGTTCTTCGCCTTGTTCGTCATCTCGTTCGTGGGTTTTGTGGGTTTCTTCGAGATCTGCTGCGGGCACAGGTCGCGGCGTTGCGGGAAGAATGGGTGTAAAGGGTTGAAGAAGGCGATGGAGTTCGATTTGCAGCTCCAGGGGGAGGAATTGCTGAAGATGGGCAATAAGAACAAGGCCGTGAAAGATGTGAATGAGCTGCCGTGGAAAGGGGGCAGTGAGGATAACCCGGATTACGAGTGTTTGCGCGCGGAGTTGAGAAAGATGGCTCCGCCTAATGGGCGTGCCGTGCTGCTCTTTCGCCTGAGATGTGGGTGCCCGATTTCGAAACTCGAAGGATGGGGGCCTAAACGTGGCCGGCGCCACAAGAAGTGAGTTGAAGTTTGTTTTGGTTGAATTTGGATTCTTGATTGAAAAAGCACAAATTGGGTGTTCTGTTGTCTTGGTGTTTCAATTTGTTCAAGTGTGATACGATGATGATGATGATGGGTTTTTGTAATGCAAAGTTGTGTGTTGTTTCTTGATTAAAAGAACAAATGTGTGTTGTTTTGCCGTTGGTATTTGTTTTAGCTATGATATGATGCTGGGTACTTAAATTGTTTGTGTTTCATTTGTTTGGTTTTGAATCTCGTTATCTTATCTGGATTTTGGTTTCGTTGTGGTGGTGTTATTTGGTTGTTTTGCCTTTTCTATGCTGCTTATGCTGTGTTTGATCCTTGGATTTCATTAATGGAAACATAGGAAATTCTTGTTTTTGCGCTTCAAATGATTATAATCTATGCTTTGTTTTTTTTTCTTTTCTTTGTGATCCTTTTTCATTTTCCTTTGATATCTGTTTATCAATTCAGGCTCCAAACTCATAGTTTTTGAGAGTCGAGTGTGTTTAGCAAGGCATTTGCATTTGCTTGCAGTTTTAGATTGAACTTTTCTGTGATTTAAGTTCGATTGAATGCTGAATTACTTAGAGAATTATGTTGTTGTAAGTCTTGCTAGTTTGTTGGATTTGATGAGTTTAATAATGGGACAATGTCTAGGACAGTGACTTCTGCTCTGCCTCAACAATGATGCAAACGGGGTATTGCCCGTGTCATATGGGCTTTCTATTCCTTCTCACCATTGATGAATCTTGTAGTTTGAAATATTGAATTTGATTAAGTAAAATCAACCCGATGTACCATTATCCTCCATGCTCTTAGGCCTTTTACATTGATCCTCTTGATATGCTGATGTTTTACCGTAGTTCTTTTGTAAAATTTTCGTCAGTTACTCCATTTCTTGATCTGTTTTTATTGTACCTTTTTTGATTTGGCTACCTTTTATTTATTTAGATGTTATTTGGTAAAAAGCCAATAGGTGTTCCTGTATCACATTTCTTATCTAAAGTAATTCTGAACTTGCTAATCAATTAGAACCCTAGTAGCACTCAACCAATTATACTTTGCCATCTTTAATGCACTGAATAACATTGTGTCTGCCCCTTTTTCCTGGAAGAGGTAAACCGAATATACAACCTAATGTGCCTTTGCTGTGTTTTGGTATACTTCGACCGTCTAACTTCTTTTGTTTCTTTGCATGTAATTTGAACTTATCTTCATTGTACACTAAAAGAGATGTTTCACATCTTATATTTTGGCAAGCCTTTGAGATATGCGTTCGTGCGTGCATGTGTGTGTCTCCCATTAATGGATACTTAAGACATGTGTTCGTGCGTGCATGTGTGTGTCTCCCATTAATGGATACTTAAGACATTCTTGATTTTCTTGGACCATCAGGCCCATTAGATTAATACTTTATGCCAGAGAGCCTGAAAACTGTTTGCACTGAAGGCTTTTCCTTTCTTTTTCATCTACTTAAACTTGATTGTTTCTTGTATATATGTTAATTTATTGGCATGGTATCTGGCTTGTCTAGAAAGGTGAGGCGTGCTCGATATAGTATGAATATATCGCTCCTCCTTGTGAAGTATAAGCCTTTAAAAGCTAGTTCTTCTAGGGGTTGTGTGATGCTTTGTAGAATTGAATTTCGTCTAGAGACATTCAGCTATCTCATGTGAACTTATAAACTTTTTTCATTGAGTAGGTTCTTATCATAAAAGTTATATCAGGAAAAGAAAAAAGGAAAAGGGTTCTTTTGTGAAAGGAGTATAGTATTTGTGAGTGCTACAACCCGTATAACCTTAAGTACCAGGCACGTTAGCCCCCCAACCCCCCACCCTGCCCCACTCCCTCCAAACTCAGACACCCAATGAAAGACACACAAACACACACACACACACCATAAGTGAAACAGTGACTATATTAGAATGGATTTGGTGTAGTCAGAAGCGTGTTCTATGTCTTGCATACTCTCGGGCGAGAATTTGACCATTTTTAGGAACAGCTATCTTCTAATGATGGATCAAGATTTAGGAACCTTGTCAACTTTATTTGAGGTCCTATGGCATCTTTTATGTGAATGAGGGATGGTATTCTGCAAATTGTAGCATAAACAGTCATCTTTTTGCATGCAATCCTTTGATACTGTAGAAAGTTTTCTTCTTACAGTAAGATAAATGTTGTCTCTGTTATTCCTAGCTGCACTTGAATTATTTGAACTACACGATACGGTATTAGATGATGTGCGTGTGCGTGTGTGTACTCTTTGTGTGTGTGTGTGTGTGTATGTATTAATTTAACTTTATTTTATCTGCTTTCGTCTTCAGGAGTCTGGCTCTCACCGGTGGAGGAGATCATCGCTGACTAGAGTGGATGTATCACGCAACTCTCATTGACTATTTCTTCTTTCACCATTGGTTTCATTTTCGTCCAAGTGACTGTATCATTAGGAACTTTTATTTTATTTTCTTTTATTTTTTTCGAAAAAAGCATGATGACTTTCCTCTAATGTCTTCGTAAAGATCTTAAAACTCATCCCACGTTCTTGTGGGAGCTCATCTCTTTCTCTATACAAAAATTAAGTTAGAATAAACAATAATAACTTAATAGAAAATTTTTCAAAATTTGTATCATCTTTAATAGTGTTTAGTCTTGTGCTATGGCTCTCTATATTTTTCAGCCTTTTTTGAAATGTTTGAATAGCTCTTAGATGCTTTGAACATTCACTTGAAACAGCAGAGATGGTACTTTTGATTGTGTAGCTAAATGTTTAGTGACATTTCATGTACAACATAATGTATAGTAGCAAGAAAAATTCATCTTTTTTTGCTTAATATACCATCTTTCTGTAGGGCCAATACTTGATTTTCATAATATTACATGATCACAACGAAATCGAAATTGCTGTATAGTTGTGAACCGTTAGATCATACATGATGATGTTAACGTACATGTCCAATTGAGTTGTGAACCGTTAGATCATACAAGATGATGTTAATGTTTAATGCAGTTCGGTTACATAACACTTGGGGATTTTTCGTTTTCTTTTTTTAGGTTTATTATAGAAAACTCCTCCAGATTAGGTCCAATTTTACGAAACCTCTTATAATATCAATAATTATAAATATTCCCTAATTTTTAGTTCCGAGTTACAAATAATCCATAACAAGTGGGATTTGCAGACTTGTTGCACAAAACCAATTATTCAGAAGTATTTGTAATATTTCGTACCACACGAGTTTTGTGAAAACGAGCATTCTCAAAGCTAACAAAAAGCGACACAAAATGAGATGAAGATTGAGCAATTCCCCATCAAGAGAAGTTACTGCAAAAGACACCATATTCTTACACTTCAAAGTACATGGACAAAAGCTACAAAAAACAAGGACTCACTATCATTCATACACGGCATGATCATCACGGCGAATATCGAATTTTCGCAATTTAAGCGAAAATGACAGATACTACCACACCCAAAATGCCTCGACAAAAAAATTCTTGGAACCATTTTCGAACTAAGTGAAGTCACGAAAGAATGAGGAGCAAAAGCGACGATGATGACTAGAAGTCCTCGTCCATTTTGAACTCGTAATTCTTGGAACTGTCTTGCAAACTCGACATGACAGAAGCCTTCTGGTAATCGCCCACCCTTCTTTCAAAGAAGTTGGCTTTTCCTCTGCGTGCAGTTGAAAGTGTAAAACAATCTCTTAAACTAAATCACAAACGGGCGAAAAAAGAAGTATTACGAGTACTTACTGCAAAGATATGAACTCCATCCAATCAAAGGGGTTCTCGACATTGTATGTCCTCTCGTATCCTAAAGCAACCTAAAGAGGCGAAAAATAAGAACGCATTCATTTTTTTTTTGACGAATGGAGCAATCCACGCGCTATGTGTGTATCTACATGTGTGTGTGTGTGTGGGTAAAATATACACACACTCAGTTACACACGCATATACATCCATACATGCATGTATACGTGCATGCGCACACACACACACATATACATCCATACATACATGTATACATGCATGCGCAAACACACACACACATATATATACACATATATAGGAAGAGGGGGGCATACCAGCAGCCGGTCAGCAATGAACTTTATATACTGGCTCATCAAAGTTGCATTCATACCAATGAGGGCACAGGGGAGGGCATCACAAACGAATTCAGTCTCAATTTCAACAGCTTCTTGCACTATGAGATGAACTCTCTGCCAATGTAGTTTCTTTCGGAGTAAACTGCATATGTAAAACAAATGGAAATTAACTCCCTCCCGGTTATTCAAAGCCACTAGTCTTTAACATTTGTGTTAGGATGATAACATTACCTGTATAGGAGGCAAGCGAAGTCACAGTGGAGACCCTCGTCTCTAGAAATGAGCTCGTTAGAGAATGTCAAGCCGGGCATCAAACCCCGTTTTTTAAGCCAAAATATGGCACAAAAACTGGAGCAAAAGAAAATTTCTACATTAAAAATGGAATCTTTATAATACCATTGGGAGTTAATACGAACTATTGTGGATATACCTCCCAGAGAAGAAAATGCCTTCTACACATGCAAAAGCAACAAGTCTCTCTGCAAATGACCTTGAACTGCGAAAATAGTACAAGACAAAGAATTCGTATAGGGCTACCTTGGTTTTTGAATGAATATTCGAATTATAATAAAGCAACAAAAAGATTAACGGAGGATAATTTATCTTTAGATGTCATTATACATGTAAATGACCTAATGAAGTGCGTAAAAAGAATAACAGAATACCTCTTAATCCAATTCAAAGCCCACTTGGCTTTTTGTGCAACACAAGAAATGTTTTCGATTGCATTGAACAATCTGTTCTTCTCCTTTGAGTCCTTGATATATGTTTCCAAAAGCAAGCTATACATCTCTATAAAAGATATTAAAGAAGTTCAGAATTCGCTTCCAAGAAATGAAATAATGCCAAAATTACCCTATGCATAACTTAAAGTTCTGTACCCGAATGTATATTTTCCATAGCAGTTTGAAATCCATAAAATGCACGAGCCTACAATGAGAAGAACAGTATCAATATGATGGGAAAAAGATAACTAAGTTCATTAAAAAATTCACGAAATCACATAAAAGAAAAAGGTCATTTGGAATTCATTTGTTTACGCTAGCACGGATTACATAATTAAAGAAAAATCAAATTTTAGGAATCAAATTTTTGTAAATGAACAAAAGTTCGTATATTTGGTTCGTCACCTCAGCGATTTGAACATCATTGAGGAATCTTGCAGCCAAATTTTCCAAAACAATCCCATCTGAAGCCGCAAAGAATGCCAACACATGACTTATGAAATACTTTTCAGACCGAGACAACGTTTCCCACTGCTGCACGTCCTGTGAGAGGTCGACCTCCTCGGCTGAAGCCCACAAACACATTCATTTAAATACAATTAGGAGTATGAAAATTGCAGGCAAAAGTGGAAAAACATACTTTTTTTTTTTTTATCTTTTTCCCATTTCTTACTTATCCACTCCAAATTTGATGTTCCAACACATCTAAATAAAAATGTTTGGCAACATTAAAATTACAATAATACATTCATATCTAAGTGAAAACAAAAAAATCAGAGTCGTTTG
>JAOWBU010000768.1:0-25000 GCA_026212405.1 Petrea volubilis
GGCGAAATTACAAGCAACTCTCTCTTATTTTGAAAATGTAAAATACCCCACGTCGTCGTTGCATCGCTACCACCTAGATGTTTACGCTACACACTAGGTTTTCGTCTTCCCAAGCCCGTTAAAACCGTACCCTTAAATAAATTTTGTCGATACTCCATCAATTTGAATTTAATTGAACAAAAAACTAAATCAAATTCTAACATATTATTACATCTTCTCTATCCAATTCAGTTACCACTATTGGCAATATCTCAAAATAAACTTTACCAATGTGTTGTTCATTGCGATTAGCTCAAGATCTTTCCAAAACCACTGAAAAAATCCATCGGAAAGCGCCGACCATCGTTGTTTGTGTTTTTTCTAAAAATATTACAATGTATCTTTATGTAATTCGAAAACTTATAATAAAAACCCATCAAGTTTCAAAACCGCACAATAAATAAGAGTATTTCCGTCCTAAAAATGATAGAGAAATTTACCGGATGCATTTTTAGCAATTCACTGATGACAGGGTGTTTTTAGTAAATGTTAACATATGTCAGTAGGAAATTGGTAATTTTCGAAACAGGGGTAATTATCTCTAAAGTATATATATATATATATATATATATATATATATTAAAAATTTAAACCCCAGTCCCTCCAAAAAGAAAAATGAAAAAGAAAAAGAAGGAAGAAAAAATCAGGTACAAAGTTAGAAAATTTTCTTTTAGGGTTGGGGGGAAGGGGAGGAGCAAGCGCAAGCTTAAATTTCTATAAAATATTAAAGTATCTATAATTTAGAGGGCATAAATTTTTCACAAAAATATATGCAAATTTTAAACCGTTCTGAATTATAAAAATACTTTTAATATTTTATAAATTTGATCTCGCTCCCCTTTCCCCTAAGTAAAAATTATTGGCTATGTTCCTAATGATAGCATATAAGTGTTTTTTTTAATTACATTTAGGAAATAGATATAAGTTTTGAAGTAATATGTGCTTTTCGTATGTATAGTGCAGTTCTAATTAATATTATTGAGAACTTTCTTCTATTAATCTCCTTATGTATCTCCTAGCAAACAAAATTTTATATTTTTTTGCTTGTGTCTAATTAACTAAATCTTTTCATACTATCCATTTTCTCGTGTAGCCATGAACTCAGGACTCAAAATTTGAATCTCTTAGACTCTTAGTATAGTAAAAAGAAAAAGAAAAAGAAGAAGAAGAGAGAAAAGTTCATTAAAATATTCAAATTAATAAATTAATTATTTATCTTTTAAATAGTTAGAAATATACTAATTTGTCTTCAGAATGTTGCGTTATCAATAACATAAATTGTTTTATGTAAAAGTTAATTTTAACCTTCAATTGAATTGTGAAAAAAAAAAAACAGTTAATTGATACGTTTGATTATATAAAAATTAAAAAAAAAAACTTATAGAAAAATAATATACAAAACTCTCGCCTCTGGGTAGTGATCGTATCAACACATTATGTGAAATGCTTACATACCTCCGGCATGAGAAACATCAAAGACTTCATTGAACAACATTATAGTCGCATGTTATAATTTCCATTTTACACCCTTTAATGTTTCACACAATGTGTATTTAAGCATTTTTTCCACATAGTCCCCCTATATTGTGGAGAATTCTTCCATAAGTAATATGTATTCTACAATTAATTCAAATTTAACTTAGTTATACCAAGCATAAACACCCACCCACCTGAAGCGTGTATCATCTTAACAAAATTTATCATTCATCAGAATGAGATGTAATTGTGAGTTGTATTTCTTATATTTTCAGCTCGGTTTTGATATGGAATTGGCACGATTTTGATAAATTCAAAATGTAAAAGTTATAAATGAGATCAATATTAACAGAATAGTAGTGGTGCTATCCAATTATAGGTGGTGATCAATGATGGTTCTGTTGGTATAAAGTTATATTACTTTACAAGGTTGGTGGAATAATAAAATTAATTGAGTGATTTAGTCAAATTCGACAAGACAAATTTTTTGATATCTAGATTGATTAGCTGCATATAAGTTATCTTTTAAATATCTCAATTAATATTTATATAAACGTTCTAAATTTTAAGTTGATATTTGTTATTTTTAAAATAAAAATAATTAATTTATAATTATGTTGTATTTCAATGGGTGCAGATATAATTTGTCCAATGATGTATGTATTAAGTTTTTGCCTTCATCGCAAAGCTGCAGGCTTGCAGGTAGCAGCTTTACAAAAACCACTTCTCTCTCTCTCTCTCTCTCTCTCTAAAAGATCCAAACTGTTTATATTTATTTAAATTCTATCAATTTCTCACTCTAAAACCATTCTTCACTTTGCCAAGTCCTTGTCCTCACCCCATTTTCACGCACAAAAACAGCACGTATATATTGGAGATCATCGCCAACGATCTAGGAAAACTGTCGCTTTCAATTTCCAGCTACATATTTATTTACATTCATCTTTGACCCCTTCGCACCCCCCTTCAGAATATATATATATATATCTATATATATATATATCTTTAACTGCAAACCCCATTAAAGATTACATTTTTATACTCAAATATGAGTTGTCGACAGTTATTTGATCAAACCCTTCTCCTTTATCATCAAATTTGAGGTTTTCAGCTGAAAATATCATCTGGGGTTTCGCCGAAATTCATCTTTTCTTTGTTTTCTGAAAGGTCTCTCCATTTCCAATCCCAAAAAAATTCGACACTTTTGCAGAAAAATCAAACATTTTGGGGTTTTTTTTGGATGCCTGTTGGATAAAATATGCAGCCTGATCAGAGAAAAAAGGTACAATTCCTTCAGTTTCAGCTCTGCAATAACTTGCATATAATGTTTATATAAATGGCCTCTCTGTGTTTACATATGTACGATTTATTGTACATTCGTGGTACTAATTTCTGAAAATTATTTGCGTTTGATTACACAAATATGTAACTTTGTCAAACTGGGCCCCAGTGGAGTACATTTTCATGTAAGATTTTTCTACTTGGATTTTCTGAAACTGGTGTGGAATTTAATTCACAAGGGTATCCAAGAACTTCATATGTGTGTGTATGTGTGTGTTTTGCATAGGCTGTAATGACTTCAAATGTTATGTTTTTGCATCTTCTTTCGAATTTTCTGTCTGATGCAGAATATATTTTGGTTGAGAAAAATGTTTGCTATATTTTCATTTTCTATTTCCATGCGAAAAAGATGATTTTTTGTTTTGTATATTGGTTCTTATGTGAAAATGAACTATGATTAGACAAGTTGCGTAGAAATGTTGAATTGTTAGCTTCAAAATAATATCTAAATGCGACAGTGTTAATTTGTGTGCCCCATTATTTCTTTATGTCAAATGAATCAACTAATGTTGTCTCTTTGTGGGAAAACAAAAAATAAGAAAAAAAAAAAGAAAAGCAATCATGACTAGTTTTCCTTCTTTAATTTTTTCTTTTTTCCCCTCATCTTAGGAACTTTATTTGTGAAATTAATCAAAATATGAATAATGAATGCTGTTATTTAATTGCAGGCATCAGATGTGGATTTCTTCACAGAATATGGTGAAGGAAGCAGATACAGAATCGAGGAAGTAATCGGCAAAGGTAGCTATGGTGTCGTCTGCTCTGCATACGACACACATCTTGGAGAAAAAGTTGCAATAAAAAAAATAAATGATATCTTCGAACACGTCTCGGATGCCACACGAATTCTTCGTGAGATTAAGCTTCTTAGGCTTCTTCGTCACCCGGACATTGTGGAAATCAAGCATATTTTGCTGCCCCCCTCCAGAAGAGAATTCAGGGACATATATGTAGTGTTTGAACTGATGGAATCAGATCTCCACCAGGTCATTAAAGCAAATGATGACTTGACGCCTGAACATTACCAGTTTTTTCTTTACCAGCTTCTTCGAGGCTTGAAATACATACATACAGGTATACTGTTTTTCCATCAAATGTTCTTTTGAGCATATAAGATGCTTAATCTTATTCTGAAAAAATAAGTTTATTTAATTTTTTGGATAAAAATAAGATTCTTGAGCTTATAAGATATTAGCTATGGCAATTCTGTAGTCGGTATAGTTAAAATTAAAGAAGTTTTTCAAGATTTTGAAATATGTTAGTGACTTTTTTCTTGAAAACTTTCCTAACTCTTTACCAGAAAAATGTGTTGAGGAGCTTATAAACTTATGGAAATGTCCTCTAAATTGCAAATAATTCCAGGAGGGAAATTTTTCTTATTTTTGACATGTTCCAACAAATTTTGTTAATTTATGCAGCTAATGTTTTTCATCGGGACTTGAAGCCAAAAAATATCCTGGCAAATGCTGACTGCAAATTAAAGATTTGTGATTTTGGCCTTGCAAGAGTGGCCTTCAATGATACTCCTACTGCAATATTTTGGACAGTATGATTTATACTAATTTACTTTTGGCATGTGCTGTATCATTTTCGTTGTTTCACTGATTTAGTCTGATGCCATTTGTGCATGCGAAGCTGGATATATACTTAGGAATAAATTTCTGACATTTGATATTCGTGTAGGATTATGTTGCAACAAGGTGGTATAGGGCTCCCGAATTGTGTGGATCGTTTTTCTCTAAGGTAGAAATCTGTGACACTTATTTTGTTTGTTGCAAATATATGATAAATTCGAACTTCATGCATACTTTGTGATGACTACTGTTATTATAATTCTTAACATTTATTTCCTATGCTCTCTTTACAGTATACGCCTGCAATCGACATTTGGAGTATTGGCTGCATATTTGCTGAACTTTTGACTGGAAAACCTCTATTTCCAGGGAAAAATGTGGTTCACCAATTAGACCTGATGACTGATCTATTGGGAACTCCACCTCCTGAAACCATTGCAAGGGTATGTCATGTTTTGAATGCATATATCTATGTGTTTAGGGATGCAAACTAGTCACCTGCCATGGCCCTTTTCCAAGCTCAAGGTAGAGCTCTGGTCAAATAATTGAGTTTGAGCTTGAGCTTGAGCTTGATGACCGAAGAAAGATAGGGCTTTGAGCCATTTTTCGAGCTCACCTCGACTTGTTTGACTCGAATTTATGAACAAAACAGAGACTTGAGCTCAAGATCAAATTCCAAAAGTTTCATTTCTTTTATTGTGTTAAAATCATAGGGTTCCAGTTTTGCATTTAATATAATAGTGATAACTATATATGCACAATAATTAATACTAAGAAAAGAAAGCTCGCAGGCCTATGAACAAGAATTATCTGGCTAAAGCTTGGCTTGAAACCTCTATGTGCCAGGCTTGAGCTCGAACCTTTGTTGCGACGGCTCATGAAGCTCATGCACCATCTTGGTTTTGTTTTCGCATCCCTGTATGTGTGTGTGTGTGTGTATTAGCTAGAAAAAAGTATGTATGTATACACACACACACACATGTATATGTATATGTTTGTGTGGATGTATTTTTGCTTGAACAATTGCAAATTTCGAACTCTAGTTAGCTTTCTTGTTTATTCAGCCATATCACATGACAGATAAGAAATGAAAAGGCTCGGAGATATTTAAGCAGCATGAGAAAGAAGAAGGCGATTCCTTTGTCCCTGCAAGTTTCCAAATGCTGACCCCTTTGCACTTCGCTTGTTAGAAAGAATGCTTGCTTTTGATCCTAAGCATAGACCTTCTGCAGAAGAGGTTAAATTTGGTTCCCCCAGCCCCCACCCTCAGTAGTTTTTAAATATCAGAGCACCACTTATAATTCATATTTGTGAAGAAATCTATTGTTGTGAGCTGTCAGGCTCTTGCAGATCCGTATTTCCGGAACTTGGCCAAAGTCGAGAGAGAACCTTTGGCTCAACCGGTTACTAAAATGGAATTCGAGTTTGAAAGGAGAAGGATTATGAAGGAGGACGTAGGAGAGTTGATATATCGGGAGATTCTTGAATATCACCCGAAGATGTTGAAAGAATACTTAGAGGGAGATGAACCTACAAGTTTCATGTATCCAAGGTATGCCCCCTGAAACTTCATACATTTAAATTGCATCATCATCAAATTTATGTGTTAAAATGCCTTTTGGTAAACTTACGATCATTTATTAGAGGAATTTGTTGGAACTGTTGTGTTGTTTTAGTGTTCTTGTCTCTAGTATATAACTTGTGGGCCCATAACTGTGTGTACTTACACAACCTCTCTCTCAGTTCCAGAGTTACCGATGCCAAGTTCGATCAAAACTAACTAAATTTATCAAGAGACTTGGATAACATTATCTATATATGGCAGAGATTCGGGAAGTTTATTAAAGTTTGAATGAAAACATTCTCTAAGTTTGTGTCAATATCTGTAGAAGGGTGTACGTGTAAGATATAGATAAGCTACAAGGGAGGTATGTGTAATTTTGAGACCAACAGCGGAGATTTGTGTAATTGCACATAGTTACAGGAGAGGATATTTCTCACATCTTTGGATATCGGGATCTTTTAACATCACCCTTATTTTTATCTTATTTTACAGTGCTGTCGACAAATTTAAGAAGCAATTCACATATCTTGAGGAGCATTACAGTAATGGAGCTGCTGGTCCGCCGGAGAGACAACATTCGTCATCTTTGCCCCGGTAAAGTTCATATGTGCTTGTCTCTTTCTGTTCCAGCCCTACTATAGTCACATGAAACACCGGTATCGCCAATCAAAGTGATATTTTTGACTTATAGCGGCCACTAAAGTTTGTTTGGTTACAGGCCGTGCGTATTATATTCTGATAACTCAAACCAGAGTTCTGGTTCTGTTGCCAATGATCTTTCGAAGTGTTCCATTAACGAAGTTGAGAGGACACCAGTGGATCGGTCCTCTGTAATTCCCATGACGAGGTTACCTGTCCAAATTCCTCAAAATATCCAAGGTATGGCACGTGAAATTTAATTTTTTTTTGTTATATTGATATTATGCCATGCCCCCCTTGGATCTCTGTATGCTGAGCTCGGCAGAATATCTTTTATAAATTAATATTTTTAAAGAAATAATTATAATTATAGATCCCTTCTCTGTAATTAACTATATGTGATTACACAAATCTCTTGTTTTGGTACTAAAATTTCACATAAATCCTTTATAGTTTTTCACCGCTTTACAGCGACATGTTTCTGTCGTTCATTACTTAGTCAAATGATGTCATTTTTCAAATTTTTAGTAAACCTCCCAAATTGCTCTCGCATATATGGATGATATTATCCAAGTATTTTCGGATGAATGTTGTCGGCTTTGATCACATTTTGATGGTAGGAATAGGTTATTTGCTATTTCAATATCAAGAAAAAATTTGTGTGAGATGTAGTTACATAGAAGGATGGTGTAACTAATCTTGGCAAGCACATTATTTGCCCATGTCTTTTCTTGGCCACCGATGCTCGTCAGTGGCTTTTTGGTCATTTACCTATAACTATATTGTTATCTCAGCAAGAGGAGCTGCAAGGCCCGGGAAAGTCATCGGGCCTGTGGTGCGTTACAACAATTTTGGAGCAGCGGCAGCAGCAATAGAGACAACTGAACATCGCAAAATTATAAAAAATCCCGGTATGCCTACTCAGTACATCATTCCCAGCTCTTCTCACCCAAGAAAGCACCCGGGCTACAGGCCAGAAGGCGGAGAAGGAGTCCTTGAAGAACCCAACAGGCTGCAGCCCAAGCCCGATCTGTACATGGCAAGAAAAGTTGCTGCTGCTCAAGGCGGCCCTGGAAGCCACTGGTATTAACTTTGATTACAGTCCTGACCGGGACAAGATTCAAGTTGCTTGGTTAAAACACACAACTTGATTATACTTGACCTGTCGTGGAGATCTTGCAAAATCCAGCCCATTTTATTGGCGGTTTGTCACTGCAAGAATCTGACATGCAGTGTTGAGGTTAAACTTCATGGGATTGATCATGGGCTCAGATCAAAGTAACGTTAAACATATCCTATGATGATGGATAATGTTTCGGTTATCCAGGTTGAAGTTATCTTGTCGACACCTGATCGATTATATTCCGACCCCATCACCATGATTCGACAAACGGCAATCGTTCTTGTTCGATCGTTGTGCCTGTAGTCTCAAAGACTGACTGCTGATCTTGTTCATTGTACCGGTATCTATATGTCTCAAGACTGACTGCTAATCTTGTTCATTGTACCAGTATCTATGTGTAATTTTGATTAATATAGGTACCAGACCGTTGATCTTGTTACATCGTACCTGTGTCTCTGTGTAACTTAATAATTTGTAACATTTGCTGCACCTGTGCAAATATGTTAAAACTGCAGTAGAATATGTGGCACCTTCGATTATTCTAGGTTGTTCTTTATTAATCTTTTGCTGCTTTCACTTTTTGGTGGCCATGCTTGTAGCAAGGATTTCTACATTCTTTTCTTCCCACTGTGTGTTGGTGAGTATAATAAAAAATATTTTATAAGAAAATGTAACAACATATCTTAACTGTCATAACTATGATTTTTTTAAATAAAATTTCGGCATGTATAAGATTGTGTTTGTATTATTTATACATTAAAAATAAAATAATAAATTAAATTTTACTGCCTGATTTTGTAATTTATGTCATTGGAGTTGTAGCCTAGCGATAAGAGCTTGAACTTAGGTCTTAATTACGAACTTCTGGTCCTTTTTTATTTTCCATTAAATTAGTGTGTGTACAACGTTTCAATTGACATTAATATTTCGAGGGGATTGTAAAACATATATATATATATATATTATAATTCCAGATAATTATTCAACAAGAATAAATATTTGATGTAGTATCAAGATTTTTAATCTTTTTTTGTGTATGATATTCAATTAATACTCATAACAATTACACATTGAATAAGCGTTACAAATATTTTACAAAGTATGGACAATATATATATATATTGATAATTTATAGAATATAAATATAGAAGAATAACTCTCACAATTCACAAAGCTTGGGCTCTTCTCTTTCTCAGGTTCTGTTGCAAGTTCAAAAAAGTGCTATTCTTCATCAGCTTTCTTGGTCCTTCTAGAACATTCGATGCTATTCCGGAGGCTCTGCTTCTCCATATCAAAATCCCACCAGGACCCGTTTTCGCCTTCGTCAATCTTCGCAAACCCCCTCGCCAATTCGCACAATTATCCGCTAATTTCGTCGTATTATGGAACCCCGAGATTAGGGTTTCGAAGAACAGCTTTTGTGAATTCACACTGCTCCGCTTCAATTCACGCCACAAATTCAGCAATGGAAGACCCCAGAAGGCCCCCACAGGCACCCATTCCCGGCCCGGATGCAGCGGGCCGGGCCGAGGTCTTTCGGGCCCTCGAAGCCTTTTTGGGTTCCACATTCAGTTCTCAGCCCATTGTTCCCAATTCCAACCCTCTGATCATAGTGGTCAGCGGTCCCAGTGGTGTGGGAAAAGATGCAGTGATCAAGAGATTAAGAGAAGTTAGACAAGATTTGCATTTTGTGGTCACAGCCACGAGCCGGGCCAAGAGGCCCGGAGAGGTTGATGGGAAAGATTACTATTTCTTGACGAAAGATGAGTTCTTGAAAATGATTGAGAGAGATGAGCTGTTGGAGTATGCATTGGTGTATGGTGATTACAAGGGGATCCCCAAGCAGCAGATAAGGGATTACATGGCTAAAGGGTGTGACATTGTGTTGAGAGTTGATGTGCAGGGTGCCGCAACTCTGAGGAGGGTGTTGGGAGATGGTGCGGTTTTCGTTTTCTTGGTGGCCGAGAGCGAGGAGGCTATGGTGAAAAGGTTGATTGGTAGGAAAACCGAGACGGTGGAGGAGTTGGTGATGAGGGTGGCGTCGGCTAGGGAAGAGCTGAGGCATTTGAAGGAGTTTGGTTACGTTGTCGTGAATAGGGAAGGCGAGTTGGAGGGATCGGTTAAGCTCGTGGAGTCGATCATTGATGCTGAGAAGGCTAAAGTGCAGCAAAGGAGAGCTATCATTTAGATAGCTCTTTAAATTTTTGTGGCGGTTATCTCAGTACTCGGGTAGTTCTGGTCCAGAGTCCAGGCCTTGTCGACTAGACCAGTATTGATTATGTGACGGGTGAATTACATGTATTATAGTGGTTGATCTGTATTTCACTTGTTAAAACTCCTTGGAGATAGTTTATCAAGCGAACTTTGTTTTGTTTGTAGTGTTGTGATTAGCAAAGGTATGGTCTTTTCTAAGCCAAAGAGTTTGTTTATCCGAAGGTTGGCATGTTTATGGATTTATCTCCATCTTGAAGTCTCCCCAGCCATAGTGTGTGTGGTATAAAACAATCTTGAGAGAATTACACCTACACCGTTCAAAATTTGGTGTAAATACACTGAGACCCCTTCAAGTTTGCATAATTGTATAAAGCACCCATTCCATCAACTTTTTAGGGGTCTAATCGTAAGATGCAAAAGTCGATGGTAGATATGGTTCTATAATTGTGCAAACCACAAGGGATCTAACCGACAATAAGGGTGGTTGCTGTAATTATATGTAAACCTTATGAATCCAAGTGTATCTCAATGAAGCTTCTGACTTTTCCACGAATATGAAACCGCATTCACTCTACTTTGATGCGCTAAATAATTGTCCTTTCCCTCGAGTATGGGAGGCCCACCCCCGAAGAGCGAATAGTTCTTGGAAAGGGGACCTGGAAGTCAAACAAACAAGAAACCCGAACACTAGAGTTGACTATTGGCTTCACAAATACGAGTCTGACCTTCACAAATAGGGACAGAACCAAAAATTTTAGTTTGAGGCGATGATGTCAAATTTTTATAAAATATTAAAGGTTCTTTTATAATTTTCGGGAGGGGAAATTTAAAAAAAATATATATATATAAATAAATAAATTTTAACTCGATATAAACTTAAAGGAGAGAAACCGCCTCCTCCAACCCTCCTGTTCATAGCAGTAAAGTTAACATATGACTGAAAACATTATCAGCAGCAGCCCCCCTGTACATAACCTGGTAAAGAATATTTTAGTTGGTTACAAACAAATGACACGCTCCAATAGTCCTTGTTCTTTGTATCTCCACAAATTCCTGCAACCGCCAACTACTTCACAAACCACCATATCTACCAATTGTCATCAATCATCTGCCACAATATCATACAATTTTGGCACATTCTTTCATCTTGTAATGAAATCAAAATAATCATCTGTTCTTGAAGAAGTTGAGGTCCCATCGGCGTAACAGACCGTCCATGATATTATTCGTCGGGTTTTTCACGACTTTTACCGTGACCTTCGTACGGTCTGCCATGTCAGCATCGGATGAACTTTGATCCCGTGCTGATGGCGTGTCGCTATGAGATGTGGCTTCACTTGAATCTTCTCCTGCATGATGTGGTGCAGTGTCGTTGGTTGGAAGGTTCTTTACTACAGTTGGGGGCTCACTCGGATGATTGGATGTGTCGGGATCGGGTAAATTCATGTTGCGTGCTGATGTGTCAGCCCGCAGGCAATTTTCCCGAGTTTCTTGGTCCGGGGGTGGATTACATTTATGCTCATTGGCTGCCGAAGAGGAAACTAAGTCAGTTTTCAAGGAGTTGGTCTGAGTCAAACCAGAATCATCTTGCCCGTTCTTTGGTGATGGTTTTGGTTCAAGATCACTGCCACCGTTGGATGATTCACCGTTCTTTGGTGCAGGTTTTGCTTCGAGATCACTGCCGCTGTTGGATGATTGTATCTCGGCTTGAGGGGTTCCGGCATTCATGTCCTTTAGTGACAAGAGGACAGCTTCCATGAGCATCTGAAAATTTTAGCAGCTAAAATGTCAGCAAATGGCCCTCTTTTACAAGTCCTAGCGACGAGTCAATTTTTTTCGATACAATCACTCGAGACACTCTATCAATGTCAAATAGAACACACGCACACACTCACCCAAGAGGGAAGGGGGAAGGAAAAGAGGATTCGAACTTAAGATCTCAATAGTACCAAGTTCAAACCTCCACCACTAGACTACAGGCCAAGTGACCAAGAGACGGAGTCAATCTCAGGGGAATTCATCCCATTAAAAAAAAAATGAATAAAAATAATAATTAAAGCCTATTGCTGTAACTGTAGTTATGGACAATGGACATATTTCATATTCTTGGTTCAAAATTACACGTACCTCCCTTGTAACTTAGCTCCATCTTGCAATTACCCCACTATGTCAGTCATTATACATGGCTATCTGATCCCGTTATTCAAATTTTAACAAACTTCCCGACTTGCTCCTGTCTATGTGGATGATATTATTCAAGTTCTTTAATAAATTTTGTCGATTTTGATAAAATTTTGAGAGTTGGAAAGGGGAATTCATAATTTTAAAACTGAGAGCTGAGAGGGGGAGTTTGCAATCATACATAGTTATACAAGGGTGAACTGTGCAATTAATCAAACGAAAATACTTGCCCTTTCTTCTTCTTCCACGTTGCTCGGGAAATCTGCCAAAGTATCAAGTGGATATTCGACATATTCATCATCATCTATTGACATGGGCACATGAGAACCATGAGGGCTCGAACCGGAGAGTTCAAAGCTGATCATATTAGAAGACGATGCTTGAGAATCAGAACCCCGACTTTCCACCTGCAGAGAACAAATGATTTTCTGATTTAAAACTATGAAGGCACTCAACGCTATAAATTTCTTGTCATCAAAGTTAAGGTACCTTTCCATCAGGTTGTTTATCTTTGGACGAAATATCTGCGGGAACCTGAATAATAAAATATGGCAATAAGTTTTCGATATTAGACAAAACTGAATTGATTTAATTTGTGAACTAATAACAACACGACAAGCAATTTACTAGTACATCCTCAAGAAATGAGAGGAAAACATTGCAAGTTTTCAACTTCAGTAGAACTATCAGCACAAACTTTATAGGTAGAACGTTAATGTAGCAGAAAAATATTCCAACTTTTCATGTATAAAGGATATTCTGGACCCATAATGGCAAAGATATCATTACCTCATTGATACTTGTATTTAAGATATTTTAAATATTTCATTTCTCTCCTCTCTATCAGCTTTAGTGTTTTTAGATGACCGTCATTCAATATCCAATATTGTATCAAAATCAGGTCAAACACAAGGTCCTGAGTTTAGATCCAGGCTTCTAGCTACCACCACAAGGCTTGAAATATACTCACACACACGGGGGGAGAGAGAGAGAGAGAGAGTCTTGCTTACACATGAGAGGGTGCGTTAGAGATAAGTTTTGTGATAAGAAGGTCATTCGATAGTTAAGATTATCGTTTTACGGAGACCTATATCTTACCACTATCATACTCATAGGTCTTCTAGAGCGAAGTTGCTTAATGGCATCCTCAGTGCTACTGGCGGCTGGAGGAGCTGAATTTGACCAAACATAAGCTATTGCAGCTCTTCCAAAAATAGTATTATTAAAAAATTTAAATCAAACAAAAAACCAGAAAAAAGAAAAATTCACACACCAGAAGGTGAACCCAGTAAGTCATCTGAAAACTCCAAATCATCTATAGTACTCCAATGACCCTGAAGTTTTACAATCAGTTATACAAGTTGCACAGAAGTCAGATAACATGCCAACACCATACAGTCAAAATAACATCATCATAGATAGATGGAATTATATGTGTGTGTGCGCGCGCAGAGAGAGAGAGAGAGAGAGCAAAAGACCAAAAAGTCTAAAGATTGCAATTTACCTTGCCAAAATAGTCACGAGTCAATTCAAAATATGTGCTCCCGACTTCGTCCTCTGGAGGTTGTAATACATTGTTGAAAAATATACTTATAGAATCAAAATAAAATTGAGGGCGTGGAGAATTGTGGTCGCCTTCAAATTTGATTATATTCTTATCACCCTGCAGAATATATCAGACATCAACAAATAATATGGCAAAAATGCCAATTTAAAATGGAAAGAAAGGTATAACGGAAGACAAACACATTAAAAGAAAATATTACTCTATAACTCAAAATAATGAACAAAATGGAACAAGATCACAGGGTGAAGACAATTACCACATAAGCATCAAATATACGATCGGAGTGGTGAGGCTGTATGAAATCATCATCAATGGCATGACCAAAAAGAACTGGAACGAAGCAAGACTTTGCAACCTAAAAAATAAACATGGGAACCGTGAATAACAAATTAGTTCCGATGTTGATATAAAAAAAATGTGGTTCATTGTATGACCTGCAAAAAAAGAATTCGATTGCTATTAAAAAAACAGCTCAGAAGCCAAAGCAACAATAATCAGGGGGTAGTTAGCAAGGGATTCTGCTTTTTTGCTTAATTTTAGAGATTTTGGAAAAAAAAAATGGTCAATAATAAAAGTTGGGACTATTTGGAAATAAAAGTTGCTAAAATTTTGAGTAGAGGATGCTTTTAGCTTTTATCTTTTTTCTACTTGAAAAAGGCAGAAGCAGCCACTCCAAACACACTTCAGCTACCAAAAAAACATAAAATGCTCAAGAGCACTTATTTTAAGCTTTTATAAAAACCCTCATTGGTCTTGTAGATTAAATGATACACCAAAACAGTAGTTTCCTCATTGGTTAATTTAACACAGAAATCGTCGCCCAAATTGTTAGGTATTGAATGTCCCCTTTAGTCATTTCAAAAGTTCAAACTTCTATTTGATCTTCAAATTTGTAACTCAAAGAGAAATAAGACAAATACCTTGATCGTATTCAGGTCCATAATGTCAAATTTTGCCTTTTTCTGAATCGCCCTCCTCATATATTGGATTGCAAACTTAACCTACAGATAAGGGGGGAATGTAAACGAAACAACCATCCAGAGGTCAAAGAAGTTGAAAAATAACTACAAGAGATCCTGTGGCTGTTATCAAAAAAAAATTCTTACTGTGAATTTGGGGAGCCGAACTCTGTAAGTATCAACGAGTTCCATCATCAAATCAACCAAATCAGAGAAGGGGCTGTCCAGAACCATTCCTGCTACAGAAGGATCCTCTGCTCCATACATCAAGCTGGAAAAGGCAGAATGTCAGCACACATGCGCACGCGCGCACACACGTGTTTAAAATCTAATTGGAGGACATCCTAACCATCTTCCTAAATTCAAAGCGACACTTATTATTCAACATATTTAAGCAACAAAAGGAGATTCAGGAATCTACTGACCTAGTAACAGCACCCATTGAGCGGCCCCACAAACCAATCAAAGAAACATTCCCATCTGCCCGTAGATAATCAACCACAGCTTTTAGATCATCCTTCTGCAAAAGCAACACCATATTTTGTCAGTGAAAGATAGTTATAACATCTGAAGCAATTACATGGACAATGCTAGTAATCTAGCAAATATAACCTAAGACAGAGACGATAAATCACAACTCAAAAAAGCCACACACACACAAAAAACAAAAAGACAGAGGGGGGGGGGGGGGAGAGATTCTGGTTCCATTCTTGGATGACCAACCAATAAGCACTTTAATGAGATCAAGATGCGACATGATATGAGATGGTAAGTCACTTACTTCATTCCATCCCAGAGTCACATGCTCCCCTCCAGACAGTCCCGAGCCAGAGAAATCAAGAGTGAAAACAGTTATATTTGATGGCAACAATATAATAGCAGCTTCACTAGCATCCGTTCGGCAACCACTGACAAGAGACCAAGATAATGAGCTAATTAGTAATCAAACTAGATGACAAGGAAACTTCATACACCTACATGTTCTGTAAAATTGAAAGAAAACCAGAGCGGAGCCTTTTTTAAAATAATGTGTTTTCCCAACAAAGATGGAATATATCCTTGGCGTTTCACATGTTATATTAGTTGTTAGTATGAGCATTTTTTAATGAAATGTGTTTATATTCTTCCATTTGAGGTCAAAATGGGATTAATCAGGTAAAGTTGGTATGAAATTTAAGAAAGAATTGGGAGTTTATCATTGTAAAATGATTCCATACTATACTAATATTCTGATCTCAGTAAACTTTACAACAACTGGATCCATGCCTCCTGGCTCATTTTAGGTGATTTCTTGCTGCAATAAATACGTTCACATCCATAAAGAATAAAAATAAGCAGATTCCACTGAAAAGAAGTAGACAGTTTTTATAGAAAGCCAAATAGTAAGCAGGGCGGATGGGGAAGGGGAAAGGGCATTGAACTCTCATAGTAGTAGCAGTTTGTAATTCAAAGTTACATTACTAAATGGCAAAGAAAGTTAGAGAATTCCACCAAAGGTGATTAATGGTTCCACTGATAAAAAATACGAACCTATTTCCATGGCAATAGATTACACAGGGCAATGGTTTTCCTTCAGGACAGACAATAGGCACATAATGGCTACATTGGAGAACATCTCCTCGACTATTACCAACCTGCGTGATAAAAAAGCATATGTTTTTTAGGATGATCTCCAATTTTCATGACGATAATATCAACTGAAAAAATATGCACGCACACACACACAAACACACAAAAGAATAATTCGTCCATGTAAGATTTATCAACTCTTTGCCCCAATCATGGCAAATCTTATGCTATAAGTGAAGGATTTCGGAAAATAAGTTGGTATGTAGGGTGTAAAATTATCTGCTGTAGTAAAGCTAGCTACTAAAACCACAATAGAAAACATGACATCATTGTATATATTTTCCCAGAAAAAGACATCTTGGTATATCAAATAACACATCCTATGTAGCGATGTAAGAATCCAACAATCACATTCTGGGACCCATCAACTAATTTTTACTCAGTTACACACACACACACACACACACACACACATATACATACGGAGAGGGAGGGAGGGAGGGAGGGGGGGCGCATAGATCCAAGCATCATCATAAATAGACTCCTACCTCCAAATCTTTCCTCTGGTACCACTTGCCTTTCAGCATAAATTCTTGATCTAACAAATCATTTTTTGGATTGTATTCAGCTCTGCAATCCCATAATGAAGAAAAGTTGGATTATAGCATTGATATCAACGACAACATGCATGCATATGTTGAGACTAAGAATACAAAGCATGGGTGTTCTCGTTTAGCCTATATTCTTGACTCAGACTACATTCCATCACTTTGGTCCATGGGAATCTTTATGCAGTTATCTACAGATTAAATCTGTACATAAGCTCCTTTGCTATTATACATATATAACCCTCTATAGATCCTTGTGACACTATATTAGGGCATAAGAAAAGGAGCTTCTCTGTGACGATAGCGAAACCCTCAAACTTAACATGATGTTAAAAGTACCCAACCAAATACTAATATCAAGAAAAATAAAGTAAACGATAGTTCATTCTTCCGCTTGCAGCCAGCTATCCGAGTGGAAAAAGAAAAGATGAGTAAGCAAAAAGTACATGGTATACTGTTTATTAGAATGCACCTCTCAATAGATTTGTAGTTGTCCTGCTCTTCATTTGTTATATTTCATTAATTCCCAGAAGATCACATAAATCTATCATATCTTCCTTGGTTAGTTGATAATTAGTAGTGCTGCTGGCATTATTGGATTACCTAGTAGACTATGTAGTTATCCCCGTGAAAGAACTCAAATAGCCTAATGAGAATTTCAAACTAAATCAGAAAACAAGAGTGAAGTAATTAAGAATTACACCCAGCTAATATATATAAGCAGAATTTCTCAAATATAAATCGTAAAGCAAAAATCCAACAACTTAATAAGAAAACCCACAAAAAAAAAGGAAATCTAAGAGAGTAGAAGAGACAAAACCCACAAAGAATTATGCATAAAATTCAAACTAATTGAAGGCCAAAATCATAACCCACAAGAACACATTCAAAACCCATCTCAGACTACTAACAAAATTCAAACTTTAACCATTTATAGACCTAAACTACATCTAAAATTGAAATACATGTATACGCATACACATAAAGAGTTTGGGAAAACGAAAAAAAGATCAGATTTTTCGTACCTGGGTGGCCTTATGATGAAGTTAATAAGCTGTTCCATTAACAGATTCAAGCAATCAAAGATCTTTCCTTTTTCCTCTACTTCTTGTTCAATTTTCAAAAACAAAAAATAAATTAAAAGAAAATTAAGAAAAAGAAAAAGAAACTGTTAATAAATTAAGAATAATTAAATATAACAGTTTCTTTTCTGCCTTTCAAAGCGGCAGAAAATCAAAGGAAGCAAAAAAGTATGTGTTACAGTAAAGATGATTTTGTAAAGGGTTCAAAGAAGCAAACACTATTTTGAGGGGGTAGAGAGAGAGAGAGAATGGGAATCGGCCGTTGTTAGTATATATCTTTCGTTTCCTTTTTTTGTTGGCAATGGTCTCTGCATCTGGTTTTCGTTTCTTTAGAATGTTAAATTAATTAAATCAAAATTTTGTTTTGTGAGAAGTCTTTTTGTGTCTCACGTGCCAAGCTAGGCCAGGACATGCTAATTGGCACGTGTTCAACTTCTTTTTTTTCCCTCTTTTGCTTTTTTTTTTCTCTCCTTTTTTAACATGATGCGATCTATTATATATATTTAATATCATATGTCAACTATTAATTGATCTGATGGAATGAGGTATTAGAAAGGATGGCTCCATAATGGCTTTTGCAGTACTCGAATTTAAATTAATAGGTTAATAAATCGAAACTGAATAGCTAAAATAAAAAATAAAATTATATATCATATATACTATTATTCAATAAATTTATCGTAATATCGTGATCGTGAGGCTTTCGCCTTTCCATCCTCAGATCAAGGGGCTCCTAAAATTTCTATGATGTATAAGAACAAAATGACTATGGCTAGGGGTTATTAGGGTCTAAAAATCAAATTTAAGAATTTAGTTCTAAATTATTTTTATTTATTTTAATCTTCTCTCTTTGTTGATGATTAGCAAGAACCGCTATTTGAATTTTATCGTACTTTCGTCTTGTTAAATATTTGTTGAATAGAAATACTATTGCTTTTAATAGAATTTTTGATGATATATCTAATATTGCTCATTTATTCTTGTTAAAAATGGATTATTTATAATTAAATATACATTTGAATAATTGAAAAAATTCAAACAACGATAATAAACACTATATTGATAATTGTATATTGGGCGAATTACACTGACTACCCCTGAGGTTTGGCTAATTTACGAAAACCCCCCTACTTTTTCAAAAATTATCAAAAACCCCCTAAGGTTTCAAAAATATTACAAACTTATTCAAATTTCCGAAAATACCCCTTCCCCTTTTTTGGGTGATTTACATTGACCACCCTGAGATTTGATTAATTTACGAGAAACCCCCTACGGTTTCAAAAATTACCAAAATCCCCCCGAAGTTATACCAATATTACAACTAGCACCTATTTAGGTTGACTTATTAACAATATTAAATCTTTTTTTTCCTCTCTGTAATATTGTTATCATAAAATTTTCATGTAATAGATTTGAAAAAAAAAATGTGATTATTTATTCAAATAAATATTCTGAATTTAATGCATTAAAGGTATCTACCAACACATCAAGTATGTTATATTATCGCTAATACGGAGTAAATTTTAAGAGAAATGAGTTAGAGTCCTCAAGCTAAATAAAATTTTCAAGTGCATTATTTAATTTCAATTTTTTATTTCAATCAATGTTTATATTTCTCATTTCACATAATCATAATTTTTTTTCCAAATCTATTAAATTAAAATTTTATGATAACAATATTACACAGGGAAAAAAAAAGAATTAATATTGTTAATAAGTCAACCTAAGTAGGTGCTAGTTGTAATATTAGTATAACCTCAGGGGGTTTTTGATAATTTTTGAAACCACAGGGGGTTTCTCGTAAATTAGCCTAATCTCAGGGTGGTCAATGTAAATCACCCAAAAAGGGTAAGGGGTATTTTCGAAAATTCGAATAAGTTTGTAATATTTTTGAAACCTTAGGGGGTTTTTGGTAATTTTTGAAAAAGTAGGGGAATTTTTCGTAAATCAGCCAAACTTCAGGGGTGGTCAGTATAATTTTTCCTTGTATATTTGTATATGACGAGTTAAATACGATTCAGTAATATATTGATGATGCGTCTAGTATTAATAAATAACTCAACTAAATATGGTCCTTTTAAGGAGTCATATTCTATCTTTGCTTATTAAACAAAGTAGCAATAGCTTGGGGGAGTTGGAATTGGTTTTGGCACATGAGGTTGGCCGGATGAGAGCCTTGCAGGCCAAAAATAATATTTCTTAAAGGTCCATTTATTCATTTTATTATAGAAGCAATCATTGGTACTAAAGTCATGTTACAACGGCTATTGGGATTGTAGTTTAGTAGTTGGGTTTGAATAAATACTATTGAGGTATTGAGTTCGAATTATTTTATTCTCGTCCCTTTTCTTTTGGGTGAGTATGTATGTGTGTTGTGTGTGGCGTTCCGGTTGATATTTATAAAATGTCAGAAATTGATTGTATAAAAAAAAAATATCACATTGTAGCTCGTATTCCTTAACTTCAAAATTATTATGATTAAATAACTAACTCTATAGTGAATTTCTAGATAACAATTTTAAGTTTCGAAGAATGTAGCTAGCGAAACAACAAAATTTATCTACAAAAAGAATAATACAATCAAAATTCTCTCTCCCTCTCTCTCTAATTATTATTATTATATTTTGGGCGAACTTCCTAATTATTTTATAATTGACCTTTTGAGTTTTAACCCAATATATACATATATATATATATATATATATAAAGAGTCCTCGTCTTAATTTTGGAATCCTAACTCCACCGCAGAGTAATTCTTTGAAGGAAAAAATGATCATAGAAGGAGCGCTAAAAAAATACAAGGCTATGTCAAAAGTGGGGAATTGCACTTTGGTCCCCAAAGCATAAGCCCTTTGCAACTTTAATCCTATGCTTTTTAGATAAGCCAAAATTTGTCCCAAATTTTGAGGGCCTAGTTGGAATTTCGGTCACTCCATTGACTTTCTAACACTAATATCATGTTAAAGTCGCGTCCACCGTTGGAGTAATTTATCCCAAATCGAACCGGATGATCCCCACTTCTAAATACTATGAATTTAGGGGTCTAAGTGAAAATAAAGAAAAGGTGCACCGCTAATATGAAGTTATTATGAAATGGTCCCAAAAGGGGCAGAAAGAATGTCAGCATCTCCAACAACCATTCCTCAAGCACTTATTGGATAATTGGAGCTAATCATCCCCCCCCCCCCCCCACCAACCACCACGAAAAAAATTTAACATGTGTAATTGTGTACAAATGTTTCGATTGGATAACAAAATCACTAAAACCTTCTTATGAACTAAAGTTTTTCTTTTTTGAGCGTCATCTTTATAAACACAAATAAATAGCAACGCTCAATTTTATTCTTTTTTCATATACATATTAAAAAAATCGTGTACTCGACCCTTAGAAGATCGAATACTTGAACAATTTGTACGAGTACTCTTTCTTTAGAAATTAGCATCTTTCATTTGTTCCATTAATATGACACTGTTAAGAGTAACATGTGATTTTAAAAAAAATTAAAGTTGAAAAAGAGTATACAATTATGCATAAAGAGTTCGATTTCAAAAATTTAAACTTACTAAACCATATAAAAATGCATTTGAAATTACAAAAACTATTTCGCTATCATAAAGAGCTCGATGTCAAAAATTTAAACTTACTAAACCATATAAAAATAATTTTGAAACTACACAACTATTACCCTATTTTGATACCATGCTACACTTTAGCATAACCAACATTCAACAAATCTAATGATGCAAGCATAGTTGAACTAGCCTTCTTTCTTTAATATAATAATAGTTGAATTAGCCTATGCGCTTGCATAGTTGTGTTCTTTACCAAAATAGGATTCCGTAGTTTTGACAAAATGAACAAAATATTTAATGATTTTAATTCAAACTTTATTGTCTCTATTACCCTATTTTGGTACCATGCTACACTTTAGTATAACCAACATTAAACAAATATAATGATGCAAGCATAGTTGCACTAGCCTTCTTTTATGATGGTTGAATTAGTCTTGCATTCTTTAACAAAAATAGAATTCCTTAGTTTTGACAAAATGAACAAAATATTTAATGATTTTAATTCAAACTTTCTTGTCTCTAGTGCATCACAACACATGTGTGTGTGTGTGAGAGAGAGAGGGAGAGGGGCCTTATCTTAATTATGCTTTTATATTTGCAACTTTGTTAGTGACCTCAAAGAGAGACCAAAATCCATTGTCCTCCACAAAACACACACACCCCTATCTAGTATGCAAAAGCCAAACGTAGCCCTCTAATTTCTTGTTATTTATTTTATCTCTCTTGCCACCATTTTTAGCCACTGGCCACTCTCTCTCTCTCCCTCCATCTCTCTTGGGATTGTACTTCACCTTTTTTCCCAGCTGATATTCATCCCATTTTTGCTGCAACTTTTTCCAGGTAATGGTTCTTGAAAAAGCTTTATTTGCATTAACTCTTTGGAGTTACTTTTTATTTTCTTTGAACAAAAGTAGATAGATTTTTAGGTTGCTGTCCCATTTCAATTTACATGTTTAGATCAGTGTATTTATTGCTTTAGACCTTTCAGTTGTAGAGCCTCATTTTCTTGGTTTTTTTTCCAGAACAAAGTTTTAGTGTTTCTCCAGAAATACAAATTCTCAAGGATGTTTGAAACAAAAAACAGCTTTTGGAGACGTGACTTTTGTTTCCTTACATCACTTACCAAGTCATATAATATACTCAGTCAAACATTAAGTTGTACAGTGGAAAGTTCACTTTTTTGAAGTTTAATTAATGGTACTTTAATCCCTTTTTTATGTGGTTCGTAATTTCTTTAATCAATAAAAAGTAAAAAAAAAAAAAAAACCCTGTTTTGTCTAGATATAATATAGTGTAATCTTGTCAATTTTTTGTCAGTTTGTGAGTCGATGCAGTGCAAGATTAAGGGGAAAAAAAGCATCAAACTTGCCTTGTTTGAGCAAGAAATGTAATTTTTGTCCAACGTAATGGACATGTATCCTTCCTTTACAGGCGTGGGAAGTATTGCCAGGAGTTCGAATCCTTGTGTGGGTCCGTGTGGGTGGTGTGTGTGCACGCGCGCATATTATTAAAAAAAAAGGCAAGAAATGTGAAAATCTGCAGAAAAAGATGCCAACTTTATGAAAAAAACCAAGAAAGCAAGTGAAATATTCCAATAGTTTTCATTTATTGTGATAATGAATTCATTTTCATGAAAATATATTCCAATTATTGGATAATGTGATCAAGCAGATGATAATATAATTATACGCATTTCTTGTATTTCAAATACTTTTTCAGCCAGGGAAGGTAAAGATGGCACAAATCTTGGCTCCTTCTGCACAATGGCAGATGAGAGTTACAAAGAGCTCAGCAGATGCAAGCCCATTGACTACAAACATGTGGGGCTCTCTTGTTATGAAACAAAACAAGAAAGGAGCAGTTAGACGCTCAGCCAAATTTAGAGTTCTTGCTGTTAAGTCCGACAACAGCACCATCAACCGTCTCGAACAGATGCTAAACTTGGACACAAAACCGCACACTGAAAAGATCATAGCCGAATACATTTGGTAATATGTTCTTTTTAACAAGTTTTGTGTGTGTGTGTGTGTGCAAGCGTTCATAATATTACTTAGTTGGTATATTGTTTGCTGTCTTTTTGACAGGATCGGAGGATCAGGAATCGATGTTCGTAGTAAATCAAGGGTACAAGATTCTTATATCAAGATTTATTTGTTTATTTCTTTTCTGTTTCTTGCAATGTTACTAGAGTTCTTTGTGTTTACTTTGGTCTTATGTTGTAATTTAGACTATATCAAAGCCAGTTGAACACCCTTCTGAGCTTCCCAAGTGGAACTACGATGGGTCGAGTACCGGACAGGCTCCTGGAGAGGATAGTGAAGTCATCTTATAGTAAGATCATCTGCAAACATATTCACTAAAGTTTCTGTTATTACCTTTTTCCTTTGAAAATGTAATCGTATATATGTTAAATTTTTCTATAGCCCCCAAGCAATCTTCAAGGATCCGTTCCGTGGTGGCAATAATATCTTGGTGAGTTGATGAATTTGACTATCTGTGCTTCATTTTGCACCTTTGCTGAAGAATATGCACGATCACTTTTCATGTACATATATGATTTAAAACAGGTCATATGTGATACGTATACACCAGCAGGCGAGCCTATTCCAACAAACAAGCGCTACAAAGCTGCTCAGATCTTTAGTGACCCTAAGGTTGCTGCAGAAGTTCCATGGTAATTTCTCATTTTACACATTTTCAACTTTTTGGGCCTCAATTAAATTTTTTGTCGAATTAATGTGAAGCTTGATTTTAGTCAGCAATGTTACGAGACCTTGCTTTTGGAAATAAACTTGAACTATATAGGTATGGCATTGAGCAAGAGTACACCTTACTCCAAACTAATGTAAAATGGCCGTTGGGATGGCCTGCCGGAGGTTACCCTGGTCCTCAGGTACCACAATATACTGCATATACATATATATATATATATATGGGCGTGTGTTTGTGTGTGTGTGTGCTCAAATCTGCCACACAAGAGATGTTGAGATCTCATTGTTAATGGTCAATTGAGTCAAATATTTGATTTTGTGAACTTTTAGGGCCCATACTACTGTGGTGTTGGGGCAGACAAGTCATTCGGACGTGATATATCAGATGCGCATTACAAGGCTTGCTTATATGCCGGAATCAACATTAGTGGTACTAATGGGGAAGTTATGCCTGGCCAGGTGTCTTTCCCAACCTCTTATGTTATATTTGGATCATGAATTTTGGGGACCAAAAAAAAAGAATGAAAATGTAAAGGATACTAAAGTAAAGCATAGAGCACTGTCATTCAAAGCCTGTACTTAAGCAGCCAAACATAACTTTATTGTTTCATGAGTTGAACTTGAATATCTACTGTAGTGACCCTTCAACACATTGACTCAACATTTGTTTCTTGAAGTGGGAATTTCAAGTTGGTCCGAGTGTCGGAATTGAAGCTGGAGATCACATCTGGTGCTCGAGGTACCTCCTTGAGGTACGTTTCCTATTACTTCTTAGAAAGA
>JAOWBU010000769.1:0-25000 GCA_026212405.1 Petrea volubilis
GTATGTACGTATTAAAAATTATAATAAATGATAAACAAAATAGTTTTAATTATTAGGAAAATTCTTGCCCAGACCCGGCTTGGCCGCACCCAACCAATCATATAGCAAGTGTTAATACACTTGCCATGTGATTGGTCACTCTCCCTAAACTGTACACCAATCACATGGCAAGTGTAAAACACTCGCCACATGATTAGTCTTGGTGTGGCCAAGCCGGGTGCGGGTAAAAATTTCCCTTAATTATTATCCAATTATGGATGACACTACTTCACCACTGGGAGTATACATAAATTAAAATATAAATTGTCTCTATCCATTTGTGATTTCTGATGACGTGGCCTAATGGGAACCTCCTCTCGGCGCCGCCCCACCGCCACCCACACCACCAAACACTACAGTCTATAAATGCTCAAACAGGGCGATGCAGTGTTGTCCACCACAACACCTCCACCTCCACCTCAATGCTCTAACAAGAACACGATATATATATATATACACATATATATATATATATATATGTGTGTGTGTGTGTACATATATGTCTGTGATCTGCATTCATATCCCACCAATTCAAGCCATTTGCTTCTTGTCAGCACACACACCAATCTGCATTTCAATTGAACTTTTTCTTGGAAGTTTAAACGCAAACAGCCCCCATCAGAACTATATGAAAAGGAATCAAACACTCCAATTTTTGTTTGAATTACCGAGTAAAGTTGGAATCTTTTTGAGAAAATTAAAAAATGGACTAGAGCTGGTGTTCCTCTCGATATTGTAATCTTTATTTAGCTTTCTGTAATTTTAGTGTGGTTAAACAGTGCGTGTGTGTGTGTGTGTATGTACACAGAGAGAGAGAGAGAGAGAGAGAGAGAGAGAGAGAGAGGTATATATATATATATATGATGGCACTTTGTACATTCCCCGTTTCTGGAAATTTGAGTAAGGGAGTGGGTGCAGATGCTCAAAGGCAAACCACTTTATCTTCCCAGTGGCTAAATGGGACCGATCTAAACAGCCCCCTTGTATGCAAGAATAACCAGGTTTGAAGATATTTGATCTTTTTACTATGTTTTGAAGGGTGTGTGTGTGTGTGTGTGCGCGCGCGCGCGCGCTTTTGGGGAGATTCAAGCTGCTACTCCTCGGATGAGAAAGTTCCTCATATTATGAGCTTATAATTTTATCTTTTTATTTATCATGTTTGGTTGTATAGATTGTCAGGATTCTTCTCTGTTTTTGTTCATTTTTACGTTGTTTTTTTGTGTATATTCAGTTTTAAGATTGGATCAATTGATTGACATGGATGTATTTGGTACTATTAGGTGAAGAAAAGACCAGCTGGGATTTGTGCATCCTTGTCTGGAAGAGAGGAATATTTCTCACAGAAGCCTCCAACTCCACTTTTGGACACTGTCAACTATCCAATTCACATGAAAAATCTATCTGTCAAGGTACACCATGCATTTTATAAAGGATTTTCACAAAATTATTTTGATTTCTAAAGTAGTCTCTCACAATGGATGCTGATCTTTTTTATGCAGGAACTGAAACAACTCGCTGATGAACTGCGCTCCGATGTCATTTTCAATGTCTCGAAGACCGGAGGTCATCTCGGCTCGAGCCTCGGCGTTGTCGAGCTCACGGTGGCTCTTCATTATGTTTTCAATGCTCCTCAAGATAGAATACTTTGGGATGTTGGCCACCAGGTGGTGGTTCTTTTCCTTAATACCAATACACACACACACACACACACACACACACATATATGATATAGCGTTATATAGATTGATGGGAAGGGGACATTGCCCCTACCAGCCCTTGGTCTTGCTTTTTGTTCTTGCATCCTAGGATTACTACAATTATTGTCTTTGTTCTTACAGTTTGGCTCTGTGTGCTACAGTCTTATCCACATAAAATTTTGACTGGGAGGAGACATAAGATGCCAACTTTGAGACAAACAGAAGGTCTTTCTGGCTTTACTAAGCGGTCTGAGAGCAATTACGATTGCTTCGGTACAGGACATAGTTCTACAACCATTTCAGCAGGACTAGGTGCAATCTCATTCTACGTACATTAGGGGGTGTTTTAGAGTTATTAAGAATATTTAGTTTCTCATGTCTCTAATTGCTTAACTTTTAGATAAAGTTGTCACTCGGCAATTCTATTTAGAACTTACGAATTTTGTCATTTTGAAGCTATGCAAGAACATGGTCTTTGTTTTCCTTCTCAGTTTTGATCCTTCGATTTGTTGTCTGAGCAGGGATGGCTGTAGGAAGAGATCTAAAAGGAAGAAATAATAATGTAGTGGCTGTGATAGGTGACGGTGCAATGACAGCAGGCCAAGCATACGAAGCAATGAACAATGCTGGCTACCTTGATTCTGACATGATCGTGATTCTTAATGACAACAAACAAGTTTCTTTACCAACAGCTAATTTAGATGGGCCTACTCCTCCCGTTGGAGCCTTGAGCAGTTGTTTGAACCGGTTGCAGTCCAATCGCCCCCTCAGACAACTACGAGAAGTTGCCAAGGTCCTTTTATATACCAAGAATGTGTGTGTGTGTGTGTGGTTCTTGAATTTGTATGAATTCTTGATTCATTATAGTGGAACGTTTCTTCAGGGAGTTACAAAGCAGATCGGAGGGTCTATGCATGAGCTTGCAGCGAAAGTGGACGAATATGCTCGTGGGCTCATTAGTGGTACCGGAGCTACATTGTTTGAGGAGCTAGGACTATACTATATTGGCCCGGTTGATGGTCACAATATTGATGACTTGACAGCAATTCTTGAAGAAGTTAAGAGTACTAAGACAACAGGTCCAGTGTTGATCCATGTTGTTACTGAGAAAGGCAGGGGATATCCGTACGCAGAAAAAGCTGCAGACAAGTACCATGGTAAAACTATTGGCTTAAAAGTTTTAACGAAGACCGTACTTGTACAAAGTTGTTCGTAACACCTTCTTGATTGCTTGTTACCCCAATGTCATTTAGGTGTTTAATGAAACAGGACTTGTTACTCAAACAAGCTCATGTGCAGTTTTAGCTGAGCTGTCAAAGATTTCTCATGACGATTTTTGTGTCGAATATCATTTCTCTCATGTCTCATTCTTCACTCTATTAGAGAAAAAGGATTTTGATTAGCTAGCTTGCCATTTTCAGGTGTGACAAAATTTGATCCGGCAACGGGAAAGCAAAATAAATCCAGCTCACCAACTAAGTCTTACACGACCTACTTTGCAGAAGCTTTGATTGCAGAAGCCAAAGAGGACGAGGATATTGTTGCTATCCATGCTGCAATGGGTGGTGGGACTGGCTTGAACCTCTTCCAACGTCAGTATCCAACTGAGATGTTTCGATGTTGGGATAGCAGAACAGCACGGTGTCACTTTCGCTGCCGGTTTGGCCTGTGAAGACATCAAACCATTTTGTGCAATCTACTCGTCCTTCATGCAAAGGGCTTATGACCAGGTAGTGCACGATGTGGATTTGCAGAAGCTGCCTGTGAGGTTTGCGATGGACCGAGCCGGCTTAGTTGGTGCTGATGGTCCCACACACTGTGGGGCATTTGATGTTACTTTTATGGCATGCCTGCCTAATATGGTGGTGATGGCTCCATCGGACGAGGCTGAGCTGTGTCACATGGTTGCAACCGCAGCTGCTATAGATGACCGACCAAGCTGTTTTCGATATCCAAGAGGCAACGGGGTAGGTGTAGAGTTACCACCTGGGAACAAAGGCACCCCCCTTGAGGTATGTAACCAAATCCAACTTCTTTCGTTACATGCACCAATGCACACGACACGTGTGAAAAACGAACGGTTGAGAGTGAGAGTGAGAGTGAGAGAGAGAGAGAGAGACAGCCCTTACTGATAGAATTCGACTCAAATTTTCTTTATTTATTTTCTCAGGTCGGTAAGGGCCGTGTATTGATCGAAGGAGAGAGAGTGGCTCTCTTGGGATACGGAGCCGCTGTTCAGAGCTGTTTGGCTGCAGCCGCCTTGGCGGAGCCCCACGGTCTGCGGTTGACGGTTGCAGATGCTCGTTTTTGCAAGCCACTCGATTGCGCTCTTATCCGTAGACTGGCTAAATCACATGATGCCTTGATCACTGTGGAAGAAGGGTCCATTGGGGGATTTGGATCTCATGTTGCTCAGTTCTTGGCCCTTGATGGACTTCTTGATGGAAAATTCAAGGTAACAAAAGTTTAGATAATATTACAAACTTGATTCAATCTCTATACACACAGACACACATTGGAGACTATGGCTAAGGAAAAAAATACCATAAATAAGTAAACTTTCTACTCTTGAGTATGAATATTCACTTTGTTGTAATTTGTGAAACTCGTACAGTGGAGGCCTCTTGTTCTCCCTGATCGATACATCGACCACGGATCCCCGGCGGACCAACTAATGCAAGCCGGGCTGACGCCTTCCCACATCGTGGCGACAATCTTTAATATCATTGGAAAAGCTAGGGAGGCCTTGGAGATTATGTCCTAGAACACACACACACACACTCACACTCATCAGAGTTGTAGGAATGTTGTATCCTTAAATCTCTGTTTTTGTTTCATTTGTAACTGTAAAGTCTGGTCTTATATGAAGGTTTGTGTAATCATGTATGTAATATTTGCAGAAGAAAGAGAATATATACACATATCCATACATATATATATATATATATATGTGTGTGTGTGTGTGTGTGTGTGTGTGTGTAGTAGCATACTCTAAATTTGAAGTGGCCATGCAGAGTTGTTTAAATTTGTATTTGCTCAAGAACACACTCTTTTAACTGTTTCACTTCAAGGTGGCAGTTTGAAAGTGAAGGGCAATCTAGTCATTTCACATGGGAACCGAGTTAAAGAGAGTTGTAACCAAGGGGTTACTAATTTTCCATGAATGAATGTAATCTAGTGCACTTTTGGTGGCAAGGAGGAGACCATTTGATGTTTTGGTCTCAGTTCGATTTTTGTATATATGGGTTTTATTGTATTGTATAGTAGTTCGTTTCTTTGTATTATCTGACAATGTTTTGAAAATCGGATTAGATCGGCCCGTCCAATAGGTTCAACCGGTGACCGGCGTCTAGTCCGGTCCGAACAAGCACCCTAAATTGGATGTCATTCAAAACCGTCGCGAATCGGTGAAAATTGGCTAAAGTAATAATTAACTGAGATTTTCTCTCCCTAATTGATTTTATTATATTGGGGTCTGTTTTTTTTCTTTTTTTATTTTTTGTTTCCCATTTTTATTTCTCTCTTTTCAAATTCAAAAACAAATATTGAAGAGTTTGAAGTTTCAATCACATCTCATTTTATTTGGTATAAACCATATAAAATTTACTAGAATCTTTTTAACATTAATTTAATCAAAAAATTATATTGAGCTTTTTAAAGTGAAAAATACATTGGATGAATACTTTTTTATTGATTTGTGTTCATGAGGCATTTGTATATAAATTTTATTTTAAGAATTTTTTATTATTTTTTCCTAACTTCTAATATTTGTGTTATTTATTCAAGTGAAAGCATATTTGAACATTATAAAGTAATTTTGTTCTTTTTTTTTAAGTAAAGTAATTTTGTTCTTTATTAGTTAATATGTTAACATAAAAATTGAACAATTCAATATTTAGAGTTGCAAAAGCATTTATATGTTACAGTAGATTTTTTTGAGTAATTATTAATTATTATAAAAGTAAGCTATAATTAGAAGAATGACTAGAATCTTGGCAATTAGCTTGTATTTTTTTTTTTAAATATTTTAGTTATTATTGATATTTTTCTATTTTTTAATGTATTTATAGCATTTTTTTATATAAAAAATTAATATAATAATATTATTTTTTATTTATGACGGCATACAAGTTAAACCAGTGGTCAAACTAGTCGAACTGGTAATCAATAAGGCCGTTGGTTCTATCTCTGGTTCGATTTTCAAAACATTGTTATTTGATGGATGAATCGATGATTAAGCGATGTAATAGTTGTGTTATTATTTGATGATTTTTTGAATTGATAATTGATTATGAAATGTGATTATTGCTTGAATCAAGGTATTTTGCCAATGTGAGAAGTAATACAACAATGTTTTTTCATTAAGAAAATTGTCATTATATAACCGAATGAAAAAAATTGTATCAAATGGACCACATTTAAACGAGCGTTTAATTACAATTTTTGCTCCCATCTACATTTTACGGCATGTTAATTTTCTTGAAATACAAAATGTAATCAATCAAAGCTCTCGAATCGATTAAAAAATTCAAAAAAAAGGTGTAACATATTAACTCCCAATATCTATTGTTTTAGGGCTGATTTTATACATTTTGTAGTTAAATGGTTATAAACACATCATAAACTATAATATATTACCAGGTACACTAGATGTGTGTGCAGAAAAAAAAGGATATAATTTAATTACGTGTTTAAACTTAAAAGGTATAAAATTAAATATCTATTAAGTTTTTATTTGAGTATATATTTTTAATTATTTAATATAACTAAGAATACAATAAATTTATATGACTACAAAAATAAATAAATAATAAAATAAAATAAAATAAATTTTGAAGATATGTTCATGAGAGAGGAGAAAGGAAAATAGAAAGATAAACAAGAATTTTACGTTAAAAATAGGAGAGAGAAAAGAGAAAAGAAAAAGAGAGAAAAAAAAGTGTAAGACCAAAGATACCAAAAATGGTTATTAAATGGGTCTGGTACTTTATATATATTATAGATGTGTATATATATATATATATATATTATATGTACTATTTATATTATTATAGAAAACACTAACCACTTCTAAAAACCATTTTTTGATAAATTTAGTCTGTTAATTGAGTTTATCTTCTCTCTCCTCTCTCATTTCTCCTCTATACTATTCCACGTTCTTTTACTTTCTCAATTTTTCTCTATCCTCTCTCTCTTCTCTCTCATTTCTTATTCCACTCTTCAATATATTTTAACTCTCTTTGTATTTATTTTCTTAATTTTATTTAATTTTAAATTATTTTTACTTATCATTAATAATCTATATATTGAGAATAGTTAAAAAAAATTATACTCGTACAATAATAATACTAATAATAATAATAATAAACATTTATAATTTATACTATCTAAATTTAAGAATATAATTATATTATATTTTTTTATTTTGCATACAGTGTATGCCAGAACAATTAGTGTATATATATATAGAGAGAGAGAGAGAGAAGGTTGGGGGGGGGGGGGGGGGGGTTGGGGTTTAAATTGTGATACCGTTGAGGAATGTTGGGGACCCCCTTTTTTGTCTTTTCTCTTTTTTTTTTTGGATAATGATTAATATTGGGCCGATTTGATTTAACCCATAATCGGGCTGGTCTATGTTAACCCATTATCAGTTCTGTTGGGTTGGTCTGGTCCGAATGAAGCGAGCTGCCCCGGCCTACCATGAATCCCGCGAAGCTTTTTGTACGACTCTCTCTCTCTCTCTCTCTCTCGCACTTCTCAATAGCGATAAACCCTACTGATATTACACCCAAAACCCCCTTCAATCACAATATAATATATATTTGCTCGTTATTTTGGCTGTGAACCTCTGTTTGTTGCTCGTTGGCTGTTTATATTTGAGAAAGTTTGGATTTTGAGCATTTTTTGCGCTAATGCCACGGTAATTATACAATTTTTTTTTTGGGCGTTTTTCGAATATCGGTCTCAATTACTGAATGAATTGATCTTTTTTGGCTTGCAGGTACTACTGTGATTATTGCGACACTTACTTGACCCATGATTCGGTAAAATTTGTTCTAAAGCTATGGTCATTTTGAGTTTTGGACATTACCTTAGTTCATATTTTACTTGTGATTAATGCTCATAATTTGTTAATTTTATCTTTTGAACCTGTTTTTTGACAAATAATTGCAAAGTGGGAAAAGAAAAATTAGAAATGCGTGTGCTAAAATTCAGTTGGAAGGAAGGGTTTGCAAAAACTTAGTCTTGTGTGCTTTTTCTTGTTGATTACATGTCAAAAAGGCTGATTTTTTGAATTTATAATCAAACAATTGTGGTCTGAGTCTGATTAGTTTTAAACATTAAGTAGCAGCGAATAGTATGATTTCTTCACAAGTTCTTGTCTGATTGTTGATGTCTCAATGGCTGTATGAGGAATTCAATTTTGTGATTATGAAATATGAAACTCTTTGATGTTGCTTTACCAGTTTCGCTAATGACCCATCTTTCTATTGCCTATTTATATTTTTGTCTATTATTGTTTTCTTTGTTGGCGGTTATCGCTCTTGCTATGCTTTACTAATTATATACACATAACAGAGTTGGTAGCTGCTTATGGAAATTAAGAAACCACTTATATATTCCGTTTTGCCACTTATATATTCGGTTTTGCGTCATACTGTGCTGTTACCATATGTTGCGTGTATTATGCTATCGTTCATGCTAGAAACACAAGTTTTCTGGTGCTTCAGAAAGATTCTCTGCAATTGTGCTGTATTTTCTAGGAACAAAATGTTTCCCAGTAACTGGTTTTCTCTAAGCACTAAATTGCATCTAATATTCCCGTTATTTTTCCAGCCATCCGTCAGAAAGCAGCACAATGCTGGATACAAACACAAGGTATAGTTCTCAAGGTCGCTGATGAAGTATTAGACTAATGATTAATAAAACCATTTTGAATTTTTCGAAGTATTATGTATCTAGTTTCGATCTTACTGATGATACATATATATATATACATATATCGGTATCCAGGCAAACATAAGGGCTTATTACCAAAAGTTTGAAGAACAGCAAACACAGACTTTGATTGATCAAAAGATCAAGGAGCATCTTGGGCAGACAGCTGTATACCAGCAGATTGGTGCAGTTTACAATCAACATCTTGCTGCTTTCCCAGGAGGACGTCCTCGCCTACCTGTCATACCACCTCCTATGTTACCTGTTCCTGGAGGAGTACCTCCCCAGCTGGCCCCGGGTGTCCGGCCCCCTGTTTTGCCAGTACCTGTTCCTGGTGTTCCTGGTAAATCAATGGCACATGCTACTACTTATTTCTTTATCATTTGCATTAGTCATAGTCACTTCTTGTTGTAATATGATCAGCTAATGATCTCATTGAGAGTTTGCTATTCCATTTTTGGCAAGAGAGCTCATTAAAAGAATGCTTTTTCAAACGAAGTAGTTCTCTGATTTAGCAACTCAAAAAAATTGGGTGAACTTTTGTTAAATTGAGTTCGTGGATGTATTTCCCTCTTTCCCAGCTGCCCAATTATGTAGGGAATCCAAATAAGCTGAAGAAAAGATTTTAGAAGCTAATTTTGGCAATGCTGAACTTTTCATTGCCATTGCTGTCAGGTTATGCAACTGCTCCGATGGTACCAATGCAGCCCGCACCTGGTTCTTCCTTGCCTCCACAACCCATGGGGTTGCCAGCTCCACCAAGTACAAGTACCCCTTCTCCGGTTCCGGGAGGTGGCCCACCTGCTGCTACACAAATGTACAATGTAAATCCCGGAACGGGTGCTACTGCTAATGTAGCTGCACCTGCCGGGAGCTATTCTTATACACAGACCTCTGAGACCAGTCGCTGATTTATATGAAATGGTACACATTCATGCTCTCGCTTGATGTTTTGCATTTTAATCTGACCTTGTTTGATTGACTGAATATCATTACAATATTTTTACTTTTTCAAGCAAAGAAGAAAGGCTAAGTGCAGAGAATTCGTCTGTATTTTTTTGTAAATATTTCTTGCATAAAGAATTTTGCTGACGCTTGCCTGGTTTAACCAAAAAAGCTGGACAAATAAGAGTGGCAAAGAATATGTTTCACACATGAAAGTGATCCTCAACTGTGAGCCCTTTTCTCCTTATTTGTCAAGGTTTGGGGAGCTTGAAGGCTCGACCCTCGACTGAAAGTGAACAGTTTGCAGTACTGGTATATGTACACTTCAGAGACTGATCAAGAATAATAGACAAATTAAAATTTGTACAACTCAACTACAACTTAAAATTTGTACAACTAAGATGAACCATTTGGAGGCCTAATATTATGAGCTTTCGAATTCTTTTGCAGGATATCGTATTCGGGGCTTCAAGTTATGCCAAGCACCAGTTTAGCGCCAGCAGCAGCATGTAGCCATTTCAAATATCCCAGAGAGAGATTTGGATACACCTTGTACTAAAACCATGTCGCTCGACTTGCTTTAACTATGAAAACTGCTGATTCTTCGATTAGTCGTTAATAGTGAAGTCAATCGTGGAATTGCTTTTCTTCTAATTTTGTGATTATTGGCTTTTGTGCTATTGGGCTGCGCGTGAATGATTAATATGATTAGAAGGAATGAATTTAAAGGCTTTCGGCATGAGTCTCTGCTGTACATGGTTTAGTTATATGCCGCTCTCATGTTTATGTTCTTGGATGGCTTTCGACTGTTGCCCTTTGCTTATCTTGCTTTAGATTAGCGGGACCTTTGATTGGTTACTGGAAGAAAAAGGATAGATTTGAGTTTTCAGGCCGGGAGGGAGGTGCCAAAGACGAGGAATAGTAGTTGACAGGTGAATGGCAGCAATGAATGACAATTTCCTCATGAAACTTGGTTGGGCTTTGACGCATGATTCAGATAGTTTCAGGAGACCGTGCCCTTTCATTACGTACATAAAAAAGAACCTTTTCATGAATGAACTAACGACCATATGGAAGGGGAATCCAATCTCCTTCCTTCAATTGTTCGAATACTCAGTACCAATCCTTATTTTTTCCATAACAGGGAAAGACTAACTCTTATTTCTTACAAATAAGCACATCTATTAGGGTGAATAACGTATATACTCTTTGAAGTATAGTGTAATTATAAATTAGCTTTGATGGTTTTAAAAATTACAAATACTCTATTAAAGAAAGTATACGAAATTCACTCTTTAATAAAGTGGAATATAATTGGGAGTTATATATTTTGATTTTTCTGGCGGGGTTTAAAAATAGAATTCACATGGTTTTGACAAATTCAAAATCTTGAAGTTATATTTATGAAGTTAATTTTGGAAGAAAAAAAAAATAGTGATATCAAATTATAGATGGTGATATCCAGTGATGGTTGCGGTGATATAAATAAGTTCTGTTTTTTGGTTTTTTGGTGGGGTTTTGAGATGAAATTCTCATGTTTTGACAAGTTCAAGATGTAACAAATTATATATGAAGATAATTTTGGAAAGAAAAAAAAATAGTAGTGTCAGATTTGAAGACTGTAGCTCTTGGTCAATAGGGTCACTGTTATGGTCCTTATGGATGTCGAAAAAGTCATTTCTTTGGCAATTTTTATTAATGTTCAAATTTTTATTAATGTTCATAATATAGTCCCAACCCTTAAGCGAGTTTTTATAATTTTTAAAATAATAAAAATTAATTTGTAATCATACCATACGATATAATTTGCCCTTCTTATTAATCATACCTGAATCATTGAGCATAAGTATTATACGTAAGTTTCGAGTTCTTGTGTGGCCAAACATTATAATGGATACTGGTTAGTTTTTTTTTACCCCTTGTGTTATTAATTAGTTTGCTAACGGGTTTTAGCATCAAGTTATGACAAGGAAATTCTTGCATACATCGAGTATTCAAAATAAATAACGACTATAGAAGGCTTATAACTATGGCAGGACATTAAAGTCCCATCATTCTCACCATTTGGTGCTAAAAGTTCGGTACAGAAATGTCTTTCCAATCAGTAAGTACATAATAAATCAAGAAATCTCTAACAATCACTAACAAGAAAAGGATAGCGAATAATGTACACAACGGCTTGACCGGTAGACAGACGATATTAACACGGGAGCACTGTCGACCGGGGGAACCAACATATTTACGTGTAAAAACCGCTAGAAAAGCCATAGCAACTCGATAATTTACATTACAGCACATTGAGAAGACGAGCACCCAACGCAGACAAGGAATGCAGGAAAAGCCTCCTTACTTGCATTTCGTTACCGGAAGATATTGATTCTTCTTCTTCAGCCATATTGTGGAACGAGTCCTCTTGACATGATCTGCAAATAGACGGTGCCTGCCAACCACAACAATGAAAAGTAAACATTGAAACTGCGGAACTTACTGTGAAAAGTTTCGGTGAGAATGTTGATTTACTAGGCCTGAAAATAAGAATATATTTCGTTTGTGGTGTTTGAAAATGCACATATTCTTTACAGATCGCGTCAAACACCACAAACGAAATATATTCGTTTGTGGTGTTTGAAAATGCACATATTCTTTACAGATCGCGTCAAACACCACAAACGAAATATATTCTTATTTTCAGGCCTAGTAAATCAACATTCTCAACAAAACAATCAGATAAAAAGCACACATGATCAGGCAGAGTACAAACCTTTCGTACTCTAGCTTCTGTTTGACTATACCATTCAATAGCAGCTCTGAACTATAAACAGCGCCACCTGCAGAAAAACTGCCAATGAAAAGTCTGTCTTTCGTTTGTAGCTAACAGTACTAGTTTGAAGAGAGAATATTTCAACCTTTCTCAAGAATAGGAACACATATATCGTAATCCTCTTCACAAGATAGAATCAAAAGATCATCTGGAAGTTTTTCATCCTTCAACACAGATCTGCCGAGTCTCTCAACCGCCTGACAACAATGTAGCAAGAATCAATATCTCCACATTCAGGCTCATGCCATTTTGGTCATTCAAAAAATCAAAACAAAGATAATAAGACCCATGCCACCTACAAATTTGAATGAAGAAGCTCAAAGATTTAACATCTATGAACAGGGAACTACCGCAAAGTCAAGATTCAAGCCTCTCACATACTGTAGCAAACACTGAATGCAAAACATGAAACAAGTTCCAAGCATTCTAGGATGAATACTATAATTAATTTGGTCGTGTGGGATAAGCTCTTGGAGTCTTAGACTTCGAGCTGAACATTTCAAGGAAAAAGAAAAAAGTAAAACTTCGAGAAAGATACTTACCACACCATGAACTGCCTTGACCAAGTTTGTTAGGATATCTTTACCAGGCTTTGTATTTGGAGTAACCAAGACTTTTTGTCCCTGCAGTAAGATTGTGTGAGAACTGTAAAGTTGCAGAATCTCAGTTTTGCAAAACTCAGATATTTACCTGTAAAAGTGGATGTTGAGAAGCTCTTTCTAGAGAGACTGGCAAACAGAAGCCGAACTCTTTTTCCTTTTTTACATCTCTAAGTATGTAATTTTTCTCATCAATGAGACAATTGGCTTCTCCACAACTATCAAGCCATAACTGAGTAACCACTGGCTTTCCAAAAGCAATTGCTTCTAGCATATTCCTAGTGCGGACAAATTCATCAGCCACAAAATGTGTTGCATCTAACATACAGGACGCAACTGCACCCCCCAGTCGAGCCAATATCTGTAACAAATAGCATAACAAATAATGTGTAACTTTGACATATTAAGCTGCACAAATGAGTAAGCAAACAAAACTTAGAATACCTTTTTCTGCTGCTTGACAACATCCGCATCCAGATGCTGGCTAAACAAGACTCTAATATTTGTTATATCTTTCCTCTTTCTGGAGTCCTTCATTCTAACGTACGGCCCTGGTGAGCTGGTCACTAAGTTATTCATTTCTCTAATAAGAGATAACCTAGACAGGTTCTTTCTGCAAGACTGACTGCGATATTCATCCCCCATGCATATGGGAGATACATTGTTTATCGGTGGTGCACGAGTAGCGGGTGTAGCACATCTTTCTCTTGGTGATGTTTCTGGTCTGCCAGTTGTTTCTGCGCCTTCAGCAGATGTTTCATCATCACTTTTCTCATCGCATTGATCAGATGTGCTGGCACCAACTGCATCATTCAAAGTTGCATTGACGTTATCAGTATCACAGTGAGCACCCTTCTTCCTTGAACATTCAGTGTCTACAGTTTTGGGTAAGTGTATTTCTGTGGACGAGTGATTCGAACGCCTTCTGCCAGAATTCAAAGAAATGCTTCCAGCAACCTCTCTTGATCTTAACTTTCTAATATATTGTGTATCAGCTTCATGCTCAACAAACAATGTTTCTCGCAAAGATCTTGTTCCTTGTGGATTATCCACTGCACTAATATCTGAAGCACTAGCTATACCAGCACAATTTTTATTTGATCGCTTAACCCCAGACGATCCGACCTTTCTAACTTTCTTAACAGTGACCATTTCAACATTTCTAGATGTCCTCCTTTTCCTGAGGACACGAGCACTCATCAGATCATGTATCTCCTCCCTAGCCTCAACTGAATTGCCAGCTGCTTTTAAACTATTTAACTCTCTGCATTTCCTAGTTCGATGAGCCAAAGAGGAAGTGCTATCAAGTTGCTCCCCCAGTTTATGCTTCTTTTCAGACCTTTTACCAGTTGATCCAGCTCCCTGCCTCCTTTTTTCTGTCTCCCCTGGTACCGTATCACATCTCTTCCTAGATTTTTTGGACTGTTTTGGTGTAAGAGAGGACTCATCACTGTCATTGATGCTGGCCCTCTTTATTCGTTTGGCTTGTCTAGTAAGAACTCCAACACTAGCAGGATATGGTGTTTCGGGAGTCGAGCTTTTCTCTAGATGAGTAAGTCTGTTACTCAATTGATTTTTTCTAGTAGCTTTTCCCGTGCACTGGGCACCTTCACTAGGACAATTACGGTTACTGTCAGCCAAGTGCATCTCGAAACACAGAGTCTCCATTGCTTCAGCAGCCATTTGAGTATCAGGGCCTATATTTTCCATGTCTGGGACATCCTTGTTTGTATCATTATCTGCCAACTTGGTCCCAGACTCCGCATTTAACTGTCCATCAAAATCCTTCATAAGATTCTTTTGAAGTACCTCTTCTCCACAATTAAGTGATTTTCCTTTTGCTCTGAGTTTATGCGGCATGAACCCTGATCCCAAGTAGTAAACTGAATTCCCTGATTTATTCTTAGTGCACTTCCGGCCCTTTTCATTCCTCTTATTTCCAACGGCCTTAACATTTCCGAGCTCAGGACACTTTGGTTTCCTAGGTTCAGTAAGGCATATCTGTTTTCGACCTCCCTGGTCAAAGAAAATTTCTCTCTTCTTCAGGAAAAAATCTCCCCCACCCTCGTCTTCACGAGTATCATCCCAATCATAAATTCCACATTCTCTGTTTGTGGTTTGGAGATTAGAACTTTTGGCCAAATCACGGGAACCTTTTGCACCAGAGACAACCTTCTGTTTTTCTGCATTGTGAACTCTAGTGCCAAGGCTTTCATCACATTCCATGACATTAAGTTCAAGAAACCTGTCCACAACCTCAAGGGCATTAGCTTGTGATAACTCTCCAGGCTCCTGAGAATTGGCATAGCTTAGCCCTGCCAAGCAACTTTCAGATGCAAGTAACTCAGGCATGTTAAGATTATCATCTGTGTGGTTATTGTCAGGTTCTGACAGACCAACTTCAGCAACCTCATCCTCTCTGAAAAGTTTTCTCATGGCTGTACTGCCAACCTTGCGTCTGTTTGAATTCCTCTGATCCTCAATGCTTCCATTGTAGCCATTTTGAAGACATTCTTGGTCATTTTTTGCGCCAGAATCCAACAAAGATTCAACAAGAGATGAACCATCTCGGTCACATGTTTGTTGTTCTACAGAAGATTTGTCACTACTAGTGCTACGCAAATTGCTACTAGCTCCTCTTTTACGGGCTGCCAAACCAGATGCCCTAATTGATGCAGCGCGGAGAGAGGTAAATCCTTGGAAAACTTTTCCTGAAAGGACACATTTATTAATTGTGCAACCTTAAAACCGAAAAAAGGATGTAAAGAATGAACTTGAACGCATAACACATATCCAGTATGTCAGCAGCAATGAGAAGAAAATAAATGTGCTAAATCAAGCAGCGAAGTTACATGTGCTTGTCTTTCTTCCACTAAGCTGAAATTCCTTAAGGGCTACAGGTTTAACAAAAACTCATCAGCCAAAAAATAAACAAAATACTATGATAATCTGAATAATATTGTAACTAAGAACAGCAAACACTCTTCTTAATCATCCCTTATCCACAGGGCATGAGTCAGATCATAAAGATAATACTGAGATAAACAAGATACATATGGTGTCCTAAGAGTATAATAAGCTTCAAAAGCAGTATTCCAATAATGCTAGAATTATGGCGATATAAATATGGGGAAATAGTAAAAACAGATCAACAACCAAAAAAAGTAAACAATTTCTCTGCGTAGAAGTAGAAACAACCTGAATTATATTCTTCATTACTGCAAACATCAGATGGGATTCCAGAAGCATTGTCTCCCTGTTTTGGGGGGCGATTGTCCACTATGCTCTCTGGTCCAACTGAACCGCTGCCATTAGTCTTCACAGAATCATCCTGGGATAATTCTTGGGTCACATGCAAAACCTCAGTCTTTTTTGTTCCTCCCAATTTGCTAAAAGCTCCTACTTCAGCATTAAACACATTTAATAACTCAACAGGCATGTTCTTCATGCAATCAAGATAGTCCAAGACTTGGGTTTCCTCAGCAAGGTCCACAACTTGAGTTCCGCCAGCAAGGTCCACCGCTTGGGTTTCACCACGAAGGTCCACCGCTTGGGTTTCACAAGCAAGGTCCACCGCTTGGGTTTCACCAGCAAGGTCCAGTGGTTGAGTTTCACCAGCAAGGTCCATCGCCTGGGTTTCCCCAGAAAGGTCCACCGCTTGTGTTTCACCAGCAAGGTCCATTGCTTGGGTTTCCCCAGCAAGGTCCACCGCTTGGGTTTCCCAATCAAGATCCACATCCTGAGTTTCCCCAGCAACATTTACCCATTGAGTTTCAAATGCATCTTCCAATAGATAAGTGTCATCAACGGGCATCGTATTGGAGAGATAGAGATAATCATCAGCTCCCTCACCATCTAAAACACCACCAGACACATTACATAAGTAAGAGGTCCATTGTTACTTATCAAAGCAAAATAACCCAGCAAAACTGTTTCTCCGTATTGTTCAATCAACATCTTTTACTCAATTGAAATTCTATAAGCAAGCACACTGCAGAATTGAAGAAACACAGAAATTGCTCCAGAACTGCTTCTCTTGAAGACAAATTTTAAGCCAACAGAATATTTCACCAATGTAAAAGCATATGTACAAAGTTCAACACTTTGAAATTTGAAAGTAACCAGAATGCACCCATCTCCATCAAACTCTCACTATGGCAACCATAAGCCCTAAACCACTAAACGCTAGACTTTTCCAAGCATTAATCAAGCAATCTTTTATACAAATAAGTAAACCTAAAGTATCAAATTTGCTAGTCTACCATATCAACATTTTTTTTTTCTTGCAAAAACTGAATTACCCCTAAAATGCCGTACACCTCCAAGCAACAAATAAGGCAGAACATAAACGCTAACTGCAGAGTGAGTTTCTCGCCATTAAAACTTAACCTTGAGCCCAAAAAAAGCATAAATCTTTATCACCAAAACCCTATCTTCACTGAGAAATAACAAAGTTTCTAGTCATTATAATAACCCATAACCCAAATTTTCAAAAAAAAACAAAAAGTCACTACTGCGATAATTCAGTAACTAACAAAACCTTAATGAGAAAACGCAAATTACCACTTGACCCAATTTCCTGCGTGTCATCGCCGTCGCTCAAATAACTGTTCTTTCTTGAATCTTTGTCACTGTGATTCTCATCATCATCAAGAAAACCCATCTCAGTTCATCTGCAAATTCGAAGCAAACAAAAAAGTGAAACCTTTTGTATGCAGAAAAAAAATAAAAATGAAATTTTTACATACAGAAAAAAGTGAAAATTAATCACTCTTAATTAATCCTCGAAAACTGAAAACCGAATCAAACGTAGAAAATAAAAATTGAGAAAAAAGAGAATTTTACAAGATCAATGTAGTAGAAATTGCCACTGATTTTGATCCTGGGACTGATCGAAGTCGCTGAAGTGGCGCACGCTGATGATTTTGGGGCAAAATAGGGAAATGGAGGGAGAATATGGGGGTGAGAGGTCAATTTTACGATTTTGGAGGGAAAATAAATGAACCCTAGAGACCTTTTAATGGGCCGCCTAGTGGGTCCTTTGTCTTCGGGTCGGGTTGTTGGGTTTGAACTAAAATACTTGCATATATTTATGGGCAAATTGCACATACACCCCTTTAGATATGATATAATTACAAAGTAGTTCCTATTATTACAAAATTTACGAATTGTAAATATTAATAGAGATGTCAAAAAGATAATATACTTGCAGCCCAATCACCAAGAGTTATGTCTCGTCAAATCTGACAAAATCTCTCAATTAATTTTGTCATCTATCAATCTTCGCAAATTAATTTCACTTTATATCATTACAAGTGCCACTATACATCACCATTTATAATCCAACATCGAACTTATTTTTTTCATTGAAAATTAATCTTAGTTATAGCTTCTACATATTATACTTATCAAAACCGTGTGAATCTCATATCAAAACCCCAATCGATAATATCAGGAATACAACTCACAATTGTGTTATGCCTTAATAAATGATAAATTTTATTAAATTGATACATATTTCAAGTGGTAATTTTAATTTTAAAATTACAAAAACCAATTTGTATTGAGGCATGTGTACATAATTTGACCTAATACGTAATAAGAATGTAAACTTAGTAAGGCACAAGTGAAAACACACCATTTAAGATTATAATCTTTCCAAAAATGTTGTATACATAAATAGTTATGCTAATTACTAGTTCTTTATTGAAAACATTGCACTTCTCATATTCAAAAGTTGTAATAATGTGTTTCAAAAAAAAAAATTATTAGGGACAATTATCAAAAAGACCCTCAAATTTATCATACTTATTAAATCCCTCAATTTGTTTAAATTACAATTGCTACAATTAAAGTTTGCATTCACCTTACAAATAACATCAGACTGATAGTTACTCCAATTACGATTATCCCCTCCATTTGTTAATATTGCTATCGTTTAAGTTTGCTACCACATTACAAATTAACACCAAATCGATAATTGTCCCAATTACAATAATCCCCTCCAATTGTTAGCATTAGAGGGCACACAAGAGTTCACTAGATAAAAGAGGTTTATGAAAATTGAGGCAAATTTTAAGGGGTTTGTTATGATTAAAAATTATATATATATATATATATATATATATATATATTCAATTGCACACGCATTGAAGGTGCCAACTAGTAGTTACATAAAGAACAATAAATATATATTTAAATATAAATTGCTTACGCTTGGCGTGCATCCATTATATAGAACCAAATTTTTGTGGTGCAAAACAGCCATTAACAATCCAAAATCATCTGTTTTTTTCAACAAGAAAACCAGCAAATGATCCCTTTTACAGTACAAGCACCATTAATTGTCAACTTACAGTCCATTTGGAGCAAGAACAATAAGAATGATACAACGAAAAGAACCTAATTCTCTTGGCGGGCAAAATCTTGAACCCATTCACCTCCAAAACGATATCCGGTGTAACCAGAGAAGCCTCGTTCGTCAATGTTCTTCCATGATTTCCTTAAATAGTTGCTTTGGAGCTGTAACGAGATGACAAGTGAGAGAAAGACAGAGACAACGAGTAATGGGCTATATGAAGCCACAGCGCGAGAGAGAGAGAGAGGTGTAAAGTTTTTCCTTACCTGGCAGACCAGTGAACCTTTCGTATTGTTCGTATGCCTGTCCAATGAACATCTCGACTCCTGTTACGATCTTGGCTCCCATTTCTTGGGATTCCCTCAAGAGTCTAGTGATCTTGGGAGTGTATACAGCATCGAATACGAGCGCGTAATATCTCAAAGCTTCCTGCCAGACAAGATGATATGGCTTATATTATGATATATTACCATGGAATTCGAGCAAAGACTCGTATCGTATAGCAGGACTATAGACACGGCTCGAATCAAATGGGATTGGGCGTAGCCAGGTTATTGTAGCATTATTCCATCTAGGAAGATCATAACATACTTAAATTATTGACTCTTGTCACAGACGAATACATTTTCTTATATGCTCAAGCTAGCGACGAAGCGAAAGGGAGGTCAGCCCTCCAAGTCTAAGCCTAAAGGGCATTTTTGTCCTTAAAATACATAAAAATTTAATTCCCGCCGACAAACGGGTATCATTGGCAACAACACTTATCTTTTTGACAGAACCCCAGAAAGAGGAAAATGTTGGAGAGACTGAAAACTCGAGGGGTAATGGTAATTTCCAAAACAAGAGGGTTTTTTTTTTTTGGTAATTAGGCCAAATCTTAGGGGTACCGGTTGTAATCACCCTATTTTTATTCAAGTTCAAAATTTTATCTGTGAAAACGACAGAAGTGTATTTCATAATCTGAAAAATTTTAGCACACACACACACCCCCCCCCCCCCCTCTCTCTCTCCAAAATAAAAATTTGTAGCTCCGTCTTGGGCCTCAAAATTTATTTTTTTTCACAGGAGGATTTTATTTTATAAAATATAACTAAAGCCATAAAGATGGAAGGGCAAATAGATACGACCGATAACATGAGGACATAACCGACCTTGGAAACGGGTGTCTCTTCAACCTTCGGTTGCATCCCTATAGAAGTCGTGTTCGCAAGTATCATCCCCATCTCCGGATGGAAACTATCTAGCTCGGCAAGAGTCAAAGCCTGCCCTCCAACAAGCTCCGCAAGTTCTCTAGCTCGATCTTGAAGAAACAAAAAGATCAAAATAATAAGGAAAAAAAAAACAAAAAATTTAGGAAAGAAAACATCAACTCTAAATTCCACCATCGGTTAGCCTCTAACGAAAATGCATATTCGAGAAGAAAGAATAGAACTTACCATAGGTACGGTTAGCAATCACAACCCTTGCTCCCTTCTCTTTGGCACCATATGCAAGCGCTTTCCCAGCACCACCTGCACCGATGACTATAAACAGTTTGCCAGCCAAGGGCGACCTGATTCCACTGGCTCCATTTTGCGAACCTGATGTTATATATATATATATATATATATTCAAGATTGTATGAGTTTAGAACTTTAATTGATGTGAAGGGACCAGCTTTCAGCTCAAAAAGAAAACTACCTTGTAGGCCACACTCTATCGCAGAAATTGCGCCAATGTAATCTGTGTTACAACCAAACAGTTTGCCATCGGGCCGTCGGGTGACACAATTAACCGCCCCTATTGACTGGCAACATTCAAGAAATAATTTGAGATGCAATAAAATAAGTGTAGAAAGCCTTAAAACATTCATTATCATGACTGGATAGCTTAGATAGATGCCACCGACTACCTTTGCAGTGGGATCAACGTCATCACAAATGGCAAGTGCTGCTTCCTTATGAGGAATGGTACAGCTGTAATAGTTAAATATCCGTTAAATTTACCTTCATAGTTAAATAATTAGAAATTCACTTGTAAAAGCGACACTCTTCGTAATATGGTGCAAAAGCTTTACAATGAGCATTAAAAAAAGAAGTAATCACACCTACACAAGTTGAGATTTGACATAAATACACTTAGACCGCCCAAAGTTTGCATAGTTATAGAAATTATCCTTGCCATCGACTTTTGTTATACAGGTAGGACCCCTGAGGCATACATAATCACAGAAACCACCCTGCAATCAACTTTCATCTTACAGTTGGACCCCCCTAAAAAATTGATAGCAGGTTGGTTTATATAACTATGCAAAACTCAGGGAGTTTAAGCATATTGCAGCACCAAACTTTATGGGGTATAGGCATAATTATCTCTTAAGAAAGTAAAATGCACAACAAAGATGCCCACGTGTGTGTGTGTGTTGGTTTGGTGGGTGGGGGGTGTTGGGGGTTTAAGAGGACACTATGAGTATTTAAGAGGACTTCACCTGAAACCACAAAAATCTGAGGAGGAATACGTCTCAAAGAATTTCGCAACATCGTCTACCAATAAATGCACATATACTCCATTAAAGCCAACCGCTTTGAAAGCTCTATTATATAATTTGGGTGATTTGCTGTGACCAACTGGTTTCCCAATGATCCCAAATATCTTTGTGTCAGCATCAATCAATCTAAAATTGTACAAGTCAACCAAGTCCTCAAGTGTTGGCTGCCCAGGAGCTGACACCTTTCCTGGTTCCACAGTGCCGAACGTGAGATATCCACCAAACTTAGGACAGAGTATCCTTGCCATCAATCCCCTCTCTCCCATAACCATAGCAATAATCGGTATCTGAAGATTATACTTTTTAAGATTTAAAGATTTAGAAGCTGTAATACCTGAAGAACTTTATTGTAGCCATGCACTCAATCAACTTTAAGGAAGGAATTTCAAGAATAAATTCAACATACAATGCTATCTATGTTAAATTTATAAGGTGTTTGGCTTGCTTATCTGCATCTTTATAAGTTCCTATAAGATGTTTTCTGATCACACAGAATGCTAAATCGTACTCTTAAATAAGTTCTTAAATTGTTTGGATAAAATTACATCTTTGAGTTATAAGATGTTATAACGGCAAATTTTTCATTAGTACGATCAAAACTAAAGGGATTTGTTGAGATCTTAAGACATGAGTATGCAACTCTCACCTTTTCCCTTTTTTTTCTACAGGAGCTTACTTGGAATCTTAGTTTAGAGCTCAGAAGCTCCTTCATAAAAGTTTTATCGAACACTATATGACATCTTCCAGGCTCTAAAACATCTAGTTTTGAGGCACTTATAAACTCACTCAAAACCCTCTTATGCTATATTTGGTCCATGGATTTCAACAAGGAAAATATAAAGCAAAAATTTTCCACGCTTCAAATTATACTGCATAATGCTTTAATTTTCAGTCATTTTCATTTTCCTTCTCCTTTTCCTAACCAATATCCAAGATCCAAACAGCATTTGTATCACAGAAGGAGGAAAAGGTAAGGAAACTAAAACACATATGATTGAAGTTGCACACGTAACTTTGGAAGTCTTCATTATCCGAAGTCTTGATTTTCATATATTGCTGACTGGTTTTATATTGACAAGCATGGATATTCTGATGTGAACATATAAAGCAATATCCATGTTTTCTGAAAGTTGCAACCAAGATTCAATAACAAGCATCTCAAGGTATATGATGCGGCCAGAAAACGAGTTATACAGCTTAGATACTTACTTGAGAATGAACTGTTATTTGAAAAACTCGGGCTATGTCAGTGATATCTTGGGCCGTTGTAGCAAATTTAACTATGTCGGCTCCAGCTGCTTGTATTCTGGCAACAAGGTTACCCAGTTCCTCAGCTGAAGGGGTACTTTCATAATTGTGTGAAGAAACAATAACTTTGCATTTTCCAGGCTTATTTCCACCCATAAAATTGTTGAACTCGTGAGCAGCCTTCAAAGAATTAGTTGTGTAAGATGATATGCTGAACAAACATAGAATACAAAAAAGCAAGAACCAGAAAGATCATCCGAAATCTTGGGATGATGGGATCAAAACTTGACTAAGATTATCTTGGAAATAAGTTTGCATTTTTTGGGCTTATTCACATCAATAAAATTGTTGAACTCATGAGCAGCCTTCAAAGAATTACTGGCGTAAGAAGATATGTTGAACTAACATAGAATACCCAAAAAAAAAAAAAAAAGCCCAACAACAACAACAACCAGAAAGATCATCTAAAATTAATATCTTGGAAATAAATTTCCGTATTCTAGTTGTTTCTGTAAAGAAGAATAAAAAATAAAAATAAAATTCACGATGGAAAGGTACCTTGAGCTCAATGTCAATGTGATCGGCTCCCAACTCCATGGCGAGTTTAAGTACACTGAAACGACTGTTTTCATCACCATCATACTGACCACCTTCCCAAATAGGTCTAAAAGAAAAACACGAAACCAGGTTCTTGCAATAAGTAGCTATATGTGTTATTATTTTGGGAGGGGAAAAATCAAGACAAAAATAAATACTCCTCCAAAATATGTACTCTTTTTCCCAAGATATTATTTAAAAAAAAAAAAAGATCCTAATCATTTATAATCATGGCATTGATAAAAAGTATATATTTCTATTGTCTCCCCCCAAATAAAACCAGACATACTTTTATACACCATGCATTCCTCAAAACCACAACGAAAAAATACTTGCACACAAAATTTCTCAAAAAAACCCCGAAACAAAATTGAATATGTTCCTGTCTCCACAATGAACAGATGTGTGAAACAATTGATTACAAGTTAAACTGAGCAAAGTAGCACCAAAGATGTTCAAATTTCAGATCATCTTTTCTAAGTCTTTCAAAAAACCACTTATTAACACCTGCAGTACTAGATTATAGCCATTATATCATGAAGCAGCAAATTGAGCTGATCTACATGGCTAGTAAGGCATTTAACTTTTAACTTTCTGAAAATATTTGCATGATAAAACCCTTAAAAATTACGAATTATACATTTTACTAAAAGATGATTTCATAAAAGCATAAAACATACACTTGTCCAGATCTTCCACTAAAAGAACATAATATCACATATTGAGTCTACAACTGCAGACATAAAAATTCACAAGGGCATCTGATTATCAACCTGTAAGTAAAGAGAGTGGGCAAAGGGCACTCCTTGATGAACTTTTCGATATCTGCACGAGGATTAAAGCTCTTCAAATGATCCAACCTAATTTCCACAATATCAGCTCCCTTTAGTTTGGCCTTGTGCATCAACGCCACCACTTGATCCACCGTGTCAGCCATTAATGGTGCACATATCAAAGTCTGGTTCTTCCTCATCCCCACCCCACTCTCCACGGTTCTCACCAGATTCCACTGCCTGCAAATCCCGATATATCAAGGGCGCAAAAAAAAGGTAAGAAAAGATCTTGAAAATCTCAATTTTCAAATAAATTCACAAGGCTTTGCCAATTCAAAATCAAGGGGAAAAAAAAAGTAATAACTTTAGCTCCTAAGATGTTAGAGCAGCCCAACAGAGAATTATAGCATAAATCAACTGTTTTCCAAAGGAAAATAATAAGCAAACAAAAATAATA